>OMNW01013889.1:5608-49830 GCA_900303245.1 Selene dorsalis
GCAGATTTCAAAGTGCAGGTGCACCAATCCAACAACCTGTGTTCACCCACAGCGTTGTTGAGACTTTACACCCTGAGGAGAGGTGTATTCCTCTGCTTTCACCTAGAAAAAATACTCCACAGAATCCCACTTCTGCAAATAATCAAAAACCAAAATCGAAGGTTTTCAGAGGGGTTGTCTGTCTTTGTTTGTGTCTAAACCCCTTTCTTTAAATAACCGTATCAGCTCGTTGCTGTGTGCTATGAGGAATACAGTGTATTGATTTCATAGAGCTGAGTGCCACTCAAAAGAGAAGAGACGTGTGCTGTGAAAATGTGAGTTGTGCTAATTTTCTTCAAGATTCCAGTGTAAAATGAGCACACACACAAACACACACAAACACACACACATGAATGCATGCACGCATGTTTCCCGAAATAGCGTACTCTCTGTGCGGAGGATTACATTCGAGGTTGTATTGATTTCTTTTCTTCAACTCCAGACTTTCTCAAAATTGTTGCAGTGCCGCTGAGCGTTTGAGTCTCTCTTGTCCAGGTTCTGTAAACCTAAATAAGACTTCAATACTATACAATTTCTTTTCTCAAGCGAAAGGCTCAATATCTGCCACTGTAAGAACTGAAGGTGGGGCACAACTCTTTTTGAAATAACAGGACGTGGGTTTAACTGGATTTGTTGGCAGTTAAAAGAATGAGATGTGAAAAGAGGAGCTCCTGGTTTCCTTCTGAACTGGAAGTAAAGAGAGGAAGCGGCGAAACCAAACCAAGGATTGAATGCAGAGCTACAATCAGAGCAGTTTAGTTGGGACACTTCAGAACTTATTCATAAGTTTCTACTGATTCTGGAAGGCAAATTTAGTAAATATGAAACCTGATAGGTGTTTACTATTAATTCAGAGCCGCCTGTGATCGGATTTTCAACTGACATCTCGCTGCCGCCGGCAATTTGCTTGATCACACAGGGAGGAGAACAGCTCTTTTCAGTCAGTCACTTCTGATGTTGTACTTAAGGCATAACAAGGCGTGTGGACGTTCTTTTGTCATTCAGCACCAATCAACATGAAATACATGACTTTTTTTTTTAAATCTCTTCACAACATCTTGCATAGTGGCTGTTCTTCACAGAGATATGAAAATGACTGCAGGCTAAATACAAATCATCATCTGCTGCTTTTCAGGAGTCAAGTTTTCAGCCAGTTTACGCTATTATTATGCAAATATTAGAAGTTCCCTCATGAAGATGAACAACCGGTGCAGCAAGTTTTTGTCTCGTATTTAGCTATATGGTGTTATGAAGCATAGCCTCCCCCCTGTTGTTTAATATAGTCAAAAAAAAGCATTTAACGCCAAAAGACAGGTGATCAGGGTTGCCAGGTCTGCGCGACAAACCCAGGATGATGGCCAATCAAAACTCAGCCCAATACCAGAACTCAATGAATGAGAATGTGTGGAGTCCCCGCAGTTTCTCTAAATATTGTAGCAGAGTACATGTGTTCGTATTGTCACTGCAGTAACCAGGGACATGAGTAAATTTTACCCATTGGCAGTTTTATGTTTACAACGACCCCCGATAGTTCAAGTGTCTCATGCTTCATGTGCATCATGATTTACAGGAGGACACGCTGGTCGCTGTGGATGAGTTGACAGAACAAACAGGAGACTGCTGTTAGTCTCCAATCAATGTGAAACTGATAATCATTGTTGTTTCTTTTATCCTTAACCGTGTCACAGCCTCTTCCATAACCATGACGACAAGGTTGTCCAACCTTAACGAAATATCTATTTTACATTTACATTTACTCATTTATCAGGTGCTTCTATCCAAAGTGACTGTCAGCTCGCAGCAGTGTAACCTTGGTGTAAACACCACCTCTAATCCCACTTTTATGGACTTCACTGTTGTACTTTACTGTATCTTCCCCCAGTTATTGTTATAATAAAGAACCACACACAAAGTGCATGGTAAACCAAACTATGACCTTTTCACAAGTCTTTGTGACTGACCCTGACCACAAAGAGACCGTTCTACAACCTTTAGAAATGATGAGGGTGCAGATGGTTCAGTATGAAGAAGGTGCAGTTTAACTAAAATATTTTTCAGTATCTAACTAAACCGCTCTGATTTGGATGGGGAGCAGGTCAAGGAGACGTGAAAATCAGGGAAATTGGGACATTTTCTAATATCGCACTCAGTAACAACATTTAAATGAGCACTTCTTGCACATGTCTCAATGTCAAATTAACAGATGATAATATATTGTAGTGTGTGGCTGAGGCTATTGAATAAGCCACAGTGAGTTAAAACTATCTTTTACTTTAATAAAAATTCATAGTTATTATTAAATTCAGATTGGTGTTTTAATGTCAACTTTTATATGTTAAGATGTCTAAAAACCACTAGACCTATCTGGAATATTTCATGTCTAATCTTGTAAATGTTTCTTTCTATTCTCAAACTAGAGATGTCTGCGAGTTTCACCATGGTAACAGTGTGTCTCATTGGCTCTGTTTTAATGACATTGTATGCCTCCACCAGTGTTGGTCAGTGTTGGTCTGACAAAATGAGATTTTATCCAGCTTTAGACCAGATATGGAGGATTTTAGTTATCAGACATCTGGACCTTTGGTTCTCAGAAAAAAGCTGCGTGAATGTTGGACAGCTCAGCTCCAGCTGCTGGAGACGTCCCATCCTGTGTCTGATGAAGAGCAATGGCGAATCACTGATCATTAATGTGAAACTGCTTTGTGGAAGTTTCTACTAATCCCCTGGTCTGTTTGTTATGGAGAGGAGGACAAAACTGTGGATAACTCAGCTGACCCATAAATTATTATGGAAGCAATCCAAACAAAGGCAGCAGCAACCTCAGCTCCTAGGCTCTCCCTTATGTCCTGTTTCACAGTGCGCTGACTTTAAATGTGAAACTGCTTTATTCAGAGTTTTTGCTTTTTATAATCACCTGCTCTGTTTGTTGTGGAGAGCAGGAGACCTCTGTGGATAATTTGACTCCTGGTAGAAAAAACAAAACAAAAAAAAAAACCCTCCTGAATAACTGAACCAAGAGGAACCTATGTTAATGTTGATGGAGACAACTCCCATGAGCCCACACTGCTTCATGATGCCATATTTTCTTATTATTTTAATTGAGAGACTTCTAGACACCGGGTACATGCTGTGTATTTAAATGTAAATAAGATCAACTTCATGTCATCCTGAAGATGCAGGAACATATGTTATGGTTATACTTATAAACTGTGCCTCTGCTGTGACAGGGTCACTGAATAAAAATATCCTGGCATCTGGCTCTGGGAGAGGTTCAACATTTAAATATCAAATCATCTACAGAACCTTGTCTGTTTTCTATTGAGAGATTTTACCAATTTTATTATTGAAGCATTTTTCAGTCTGTAATGTCTGAATGACATTTATAGACACGCTGCTGCCTCCACTGTTGCCGTTCAGTCTTTGGTTCATTACTGGAGATAATTACAACAATTATCACTGTTATTTATTTATTTTTATAAAAAGCCATCTATCCTTTGTTGGAACTTTGTATAATAATGTATAATGTGAATTTATATACTGGGCTGATGATGCTTGTTAAAGCCCAGACCAGACCTGATTAAGGACAGACTGTTTTTAGTATAAGCTAACTAACCAACCCTTGAGACCAGTACTTGTTGGCTCTATCTAAGCCTTTGCTCTGCTTACTATTCTCTCTGTGTCTGTTCTTGTCACATTATCTGATTTATTTTTCACTGTAGCTGCAAACGAGGCAGCGCTGTACAACAGCATGTACTATATGCTCAGGCTGCCTTCCCTGTATAAATAAAGGTAGACTAGAAGTTTGTCCTGCAAACTTTCTCTGGTGCCAGCAGTAATCTGCAGATGGTGGCATGAAAATCAGCATGTGTTAAAGCAGTCGCCACTGAGCAGAATAATGCACCATCTGTTGAAACACTGTCACCCCACAGCTTTGTTTGGCTCCCAGCAAGCAGTTTGACATTGAGCTGTTGTTGATAAGACAGCACGCAGCAACTTTGAAAACCAGGCAACATCTGTAGTCACTGACTTCCTCCAACAGGAGCTAAATCTGTTTGTGGTGAAGCTGGTTTAATGGAACTTTTTTTTTTTTTTTTATCATCCCATAACATCATGTTGTTAAAAGTTTTGCTTGATGAAACTGATGCTGAACTCAAACGCCTCCTGATCATTACTGTCTGTCAAATCCTCGCTCTGCAAGCTGAGGCAAACTTAACTTGTCATTTTAATGCGATTTTCATTTTCACGTCCTATAATGGGAAGATCTAGATGCTTCGAGTCTAATGACACCCTAGATAGACACACTCACATTATACACAGATAACTACATAGCCTGGACACAATCTAGTTATAATGGATATATGAAAGCTATAAAGATGGGGCCTTGTGCTGCCAGCCCACAGTTGTTATCTCACCCATTTAATGCAGTCTGGAGAAGCACAACAGACATTTGTTTGAGGCAGATGTCTGTTTAGCCAGTCTGTAAAATGGATTATTGACATCTTCCATCAGATATCACTACTCACCCTGCATCTAACTGGTTGAATGCACACCCCACTGAACTGTCACTGGTCTCTGCTTCTGGTTTTCAATGAGTAAAAGCAGCAAATGTGAAAAGAATGTGTTTGAACCAGCAGATGCTTTTTGAGTCTATGAAAAGCAAAAATGACAGTGCAAATGGAAATCTTTTTTTTTTTTAACGGCAATAGAAATATAATCAAATCTCGTATGGATCATTTAATTATATTTACAAACCTTGAAAAAACCAGCCTTCAAGTCTCTGCTCAAGACCCACCTTTTTAAATTAGCTTTTAATGTATGATTATGTGTGTCCAGTACTTAATGCTGTTTTAGAGTTTCATTTATTTTATTTATTTGACTTTCATCTTTTTTATAATTCTATCTAGGTAAAGTGTCTTTGAGCACCTGTAAAAGCACTTCACATAATAAATGTATTATTATTATTATTATATAATGTAAAGGGTATTGCCCTCAGCTCTTTAAAAGCTTTAGTGACATTTGGCTCATTGTAAACCTACTGTACGTACCCTGCTCATCATCAGACTACAAACAGACAAAGTTGGCTTTCTACCTGGTTAGTGTGGATAGTGGTTTGTTTCTGACCCAGACACAGGAATTGGTGGAAACCACAGATTGTTTAAAGATGGATGTAGATACCATGAGGTTACCCACAGGTTCCTGAAGAACACTATTGAAGCTCAAACTGCCTGAAAAAAAAGATTTGGTGCGTTCTGGTTTATTTCAAGCAAACTCTTACCCAGCTGTCATACAAAGTCATAATGCCTCAATTATTCTTAATGTAAAGCCTTATTGAAATGTGTGATTGACTCACTTGTGCACGCAGCCTCAAGTGGCCATTAGAAGAGTTGCAGCTCCTTGTCTTGGCTTGTTTTTTTTCAGGGTCTGGAGATTGAGCTATCTCGAGGAAATATCGAACACACCAGTCACTAGGAATATGCTAGATGTGTGAATCGGCAATTTGCTAATTTGTCAGTCATCAGCTTTAGGTCATATCTATCAAATGTGTTAGATTAGCAGCTTCTTGTGTAACCAGTCAGAGCAGCTTGAATTAGTTGTTAAATGACACTCAGGAGTTTTGAGAGGCGGTGAGTCATTATACCATCTCATCATCATTAACCGCAGCTCTCTGACTTGTCCAGCACTGAGCTTGGTTGACTCACAGTGGGTGTCTGACATCAACATACAATAGAGTACTAACAGAAAATTTACAATGAACAAATCTGCAGGATGTAATAAACGAGCAAGTGACCCGATCCAAGAATTAAATCATCTGAATGTTGATCACATTCGTTATTGAAATATATTTGGTGGATAATGTGATGCTTAGTGCAAAGTTAATGGCAGGTTGAGAACATGAACATATTTTGTCATGTTTCATTAGGCACAAACAGTAATCCCAACATTACAACCAAACAGTGTCATATAGCTAATTGATTCTGATTATGGATGTCAGATGTTCACAAATGTTTTTTCTAACCTTGAAATTGGAATGATTTACTCTGAAGATTCATGAGAATGTGTTTGGTGGTGTTAGATAAAAACATCCAGAGAAATTAGAGTTTTATGTAGGTTTCCTCATAGAGATGAGGCAATAGTTTCATCTAGGAAAGCCAACCATCTTCTGGGATATAAACAAGAAATTATGCATTTTCTTCACTGAGTAAAGATTTTCACTTGGATGTTACTTCAGAAAACTGCAAGATGCTTGTAACAAACACTGAAAATGCACTGTGACAGTGTGTAAAAACTTAGCCTTCTTCAATTTAATGTGCGAAAACCTCTGTGAACTCAGAACGCTGAACTGCTAAAGACAGATTGTTTTAACTGGTGCATTAATGCGAGAAATTCAACATTTCGTGGTTTGAATTCAGTCTCTGAAAAAAGCATGCTGAGCAGAAAAAAAAATATTCCAAAGGCAAATTCAGATGTTGGTCTTCAAAGAAATAAAGGTTGGGCCCCCTGTAAGTCCAGCCAGGGGTTCTGAATATGTTTGCATATCCATAAATGGTTTTTCTAGTTTCTGTTCTAAAAATGTGTCAAATTATACTGAGCTCCGAGGCGCAGTATTCAAACCTGGAGATCATTAGCAGTCAAACTAGGACTTAACCACTAAGCCCAAATAACGATCGTACTCCAGGAATGATCTGGGAACGACCAACACGCAGAGGCAGCCTCTCTTTCTTCCTCTCTCCCTCCTTTCCTTTTCATTTGTGTTTTCACAAAGCAGAAGAGCCGGGGTCTTTGAAAAATGACCCGAGAGAGAAAGGCAGACAGCTGCAAAAGAGGAACGAGGGGGAAGGGTTTTAGTGTCACACGGGCAAACTCAAGGGGCCGCGGTATTAACCGGGAAAGGGCTTCAAAGCACCTGGCGTCGTTGTGGGACTTGGGCAGGAGAGAGAGGTGGAAGGATGTGGGGTGAGAGAGATGAAATGAAAAGGAAGAAGGAGGTTGAGGGAGGGAGGAAGATGCTCACTGTTCTTCTTGAGGTGGAAGTGAGGTCAGACACTATCTAAATGTTAATGTTATCCACCTCCCTTCATTCTGTTAACTGCATGGCATCTTAATTTAACCGGAGATGAATAAGTTGCAGTTATCGTCTCTGACAGTTTGGTATAAATAAAAGTCAGTTTCCTGTTCCTTATCTCATTGCTCTAACACAATAGGGATTCAGCCCGTTTCCAGCTTTAACCTCCGCTGGACCTCCTCTGTGCTCTGGTGCACAGGTACTATGTGATGTAGAGGAAGGAGGCTGTTAGCTTAAGCAACAAGCAGATAAAGGAATCATGAACATTTTGGGACACTGGTATTTTCTGACATGGTGAGAGAAGAAGACGAACACCTGTCTCATGGTGTTAGGACAGTTGGGGGTGGAGGGTGGGATCATCTTGACTGTGTCTGAATTAAAAAGCATTCATGCCGATATTAATAATGTACTTTAATAAGTACCTTAATAATGTACTTGTACTTCTTTGCACTAAATCAAACGGAAAAATTTCGAGTTCTCATTATTTACAGGTTATTATTCTATTAGTTTACTGGTCCAGCCCACTTGAGATCAAATTGGACTGTATGTGGCCTCTAAGCTAAAATGAGTTTGAAACACCTGTGACAGAGAGTTAGTGATCATTGTTTCGCCACTGAACGGTCGAATACCGTGTGACTAAATTGGATTGTCCCCATTGGCCGTTTCTCTTGTAAAATGCATTAACATAAATAGTTTCTATTATGGGGTGTTTACTGCCCACAGTGTTGCCAACGTGGGGCATTTAAAGTGGGCAGAACTGACACCGTGGTTCAGTTTGGGTTTTGTATAACTTGTGGGAACAAAGAGATCCAGGTTTTGATTGGCCATTGTGTTTTAGTGGAGTCATAAATGTCAGAGCCATGTAATTGGTATTGACCAAATTTTTTTTTTTTATTCAAAGGGAGTCGAGTCAGCTGTTTGTCCTGCCTTTTGATGTTCCAAAATGTTGAACTATTCCCTCAGTGTGTTAATATTTCTAAACTGTCACTGTTTCTGTCTAATGATGGTTCCTTTAACTTACTAAACTCTTTTTTAGTGGGAACGTTCCTGGAGTTTTAATGGTGCAACCAGATTTACTGAATCACTAGCTTGAGACCAGCTAGACATTTGGGAAGGACTTAATATTCAATCTTTGTGATGGATTTATGAATATCTGATGCAACACTGCTCCGGTGCCGTATTAATACAAAGATGTGAGATTGATATTGTTCCTGTCATCTCGCTCTCAGAAAGGACACAGAGCACAAATTCAAGAGGCACATTTTGTCACTTGCCCTTTGCAAACCTGTCACAAGCCCTGAAGGCATTATGTGTCTTTTTTTTTTTTTTTTTAAATAAAGCAGGTTTGGTGAAATTCAGCTTAACATGAATGTCGTTGGAAGTCAGAGAGCCAGTTCAGAAATAAAAAGGCGGTGGAAATAAGCAGAGTCACAGCTCCTCTGTGGATTCTGACTCACTGACCTGGAGATCAGGTCTCTGTGGAGGCCAGATCATCTGTTGTAGAGCATCTCCTTCTTGTTGATAAAGATCTGTTCAACCTCCAACCAAGTCCTTTGGCAGTCATGTTGGATTATCTTTAGCCAAACCGTGATGTTTAAACCTTATTAGGTCTCTAAACGTGTGACTTAAACTGAATAAACAGTAGTAAATAAATATGTTTATTTTCTTCTGTGAATATGACCCAACTGCTGCTGGAGACTTAAGTGTGAGTATTATTGATATTCCTTTAGCTGTGTTATTATTTAGTCATCTTTGCTGTCAATGAAGTTTCTGATCTGCTAACCTAAACCATGGAAAAGAAGCAGATAAACCCTGTGAGCTCTGATCGTCCTCCCTCCTTCCTCATCCTCTGTAAATCAAAATGTGACAGGTCACACAGGTGACAATGGGAGCCTCGGGTCCTTTGTCTCTGTTATGAACTCCTAACCAACCTTTTGAAACAGCCAACCTTTTCTCTGGCAACGTCTGAATGGATTTTTCTTTCATTCATTTCAACTATTTTCATGGTTTTGGAACATTAACTCTTTCACTCCTGAAGCAAACACTTGCAAAAGAATGACTATTTCAAAAATGAGATCGAATTTAAAATATTGATATGTACATGTTACTGATGTAATAACTCCAACTCTGTGTGTGATTCAGCTTGTGTGTTTTGACATGTGTGGGGGGGGGGTAGGAGGCAGGAGGCAAGATGTGCTTGTGAACAGTGTGGTTCATTCCTCTTCTTTCATATGTTATCCACTTATAGTCCGGTCAGTGTCTTGTTCATTTGCAGTGTTGATGCCATATCTGCTATGGGGCTAGTGCTGCAGCCAGTTGTAATTTGCTGTGTTAATTCCTACTGTGTTTTACATTTGCTGTCCTTGCAGCCCTCTCTTTACAGCTCTGCTTGTGTTATTGAGTGCAGACAAGGCTCGATGTGTGTTTTGCTGGAGGCGGACATCGTTTAATTAAACTGTCAATGGCAGATTGACAGTTCTCTCCATCATTAATACATCAACATTAACCTTTCCCACACCTGAGTGGACTGAACATACTACTCACACTGGGCTGTCATCGCTTCTGTTTGCATAAATCACGTTAGAAAAACATGTTGGAAATTTTTATTTTATTTGTCACTTCTTCTACAAGATATGTATTCTTAAGCACTGAAGCAGGCCTTTCACATTTCTCCATGGTGACTAGGACATTTGCAACAGAGCTGTAAATCCTCTTCACATGTAGTGCTATATATATATATGTTCACTCGGCTTCCCATGGCTTTAAAAGCCAGAACTCAGTATGATGTCTGGACGCAGTAATGCAGTGCTGCTTACTGATTTGGTTTTGTTCTGTTGTTTTGTCATGAGCGACCGGCTGGAGGCTGTTTGGGTGAGCGATGAGGAGCTGCGTCTGAGTGAACAGGCTTCAGGGTGGCCAGCATTGGAAAATCAATTCACACATATGTGCATCCACACACACACACACACACACCATCAAGATAAAGATGTCTCATACTGCAACACAAAAACTCAGCTGTCCTCATACAGTTCATTCTCTCTCTCTCTCTCTCTGTCTGTATCTCTCTCTTACCCACTTCCTGTCTTTTATCTCACTCTCTCTGTCTTATTTCCTATTGCACTGCTTCTGACTATGTGCAAATTCGTTCACTGTAAAAATACAGCCATACAGTTTCTCTTACTGCTGTGTTCAGTTAGCCACTGAGTTTCTCCACACTGCTCTTGCCCACATTTCAGGTAAAATTAGAGATACAATGGAGCCAGATCACAGACATTTGAAACAGGAATTTGGCATTTAAAACAGAATTTGGCATTGTAATAAAAATAAAATTTGTAATAAAAGTTGTACTGACCCTGAAGCAGGTATTGGCATTGAAAAATGTTGGAACACCGGCATAAAAAAATACAATATTCTATTTGGATTTTTTAAAAAATATATTATCATGTGTTTTTCAATGTCAGTCTTTAGATTTCTTCTTCATGTCCATCTTTTTCAGTGTCTGTTTTTTTAAAACTGTCTTTTTTTTCAGTCTCACTGGTTTTCAGTTTCAGGGTTTGAGGAGAGGGGCTAGGTTTTAAAAAGGGACTGAGAGGAGTGTGGCTTATTGTCATGTCAACGCTGCAAGGCTCTGTGTGGAGTAACAGACTTAGTGGTGGTTTGGGAGTTCCTGGCGAACTTGTTTGTTCCATGTCCACTTTCGGGGGGGAAGGCTGTTTTTATTTTATTACAATGCCAAATTCTGTTTTCAATGCTAAATTTTAATGTCAGTGATCTGGCTGCATTAGATCCTGTAATCACTCATGCAAACTGACAGAAAACTCAGTCAGCTGAGAGTCAGTGTTACGAGCCCGGTCACTGACTCTCTGACTTTCACCTCTCCTGGGTCTGGTTGGCCTGTCTTCGCCCCTGACAGGAGAAGTGAGTGTGGCTCAGCGAGCAGCGCAGCCTTAGATTGCTGTCATTACCACACTGACACACAAAGAGGGCGACGGGAGAACAGCTCTGACTCCTGCTGTTTTTAAATAACACCACGTCAAGTGGCTTTTGTCATGTTTCAGTTCATCACACAGGAAACTCACAGATCCCCCACCGCTGGACCTTTACGCCAGCTATGACAAGACTCATCTCTAACGTGTCAGAGTGTGGACGACCGTTGCATACGTGTGTCCGTCAGCTCCGCTGATTGCTCTTGTGTCTGAATATTTTTCTTCTCCCTCTCCTTCTCCTTGCAGATGCGCAGCACTCGAGGTGTGTCAGTGTGGCCTGTGGGATTTGTGGGTGGCAGAGCCTACGAGCGCCCGCTGGTGTCGGGGGGTAAAGTTGTGGGCTGGTACACCGGCTGGAGACCGGACAGACCCTTTGCCACCGATATGGCAGGTAAGAGGCTGTTCATAGGTTTCCTAAAAGTAACTAATGCTTAATCTTCTGATGGAGCTCATTCATGCTCCCAGAGGATGCACCAGACTGTGTAGCCTCCACCAAAAGATCAGTTTACACATGATTTGTCTCAGTCTAATATCTTTGCCCTGATCTGGATGAAATCTGTGATAGTATGATGAAAGACTGTTTCCTTCTGGGAAACGTAGGATCGACCATTTGATTGGATGTCTTGGTGACCACCTTGCTTTATGGATCTTTAATCACCTTTAACCTTTAAATAAGTGTTTGACAACAGAACAACAAGACAAGGCGGGGGCAGGTGTTTGAGTTGTGTTTGGAGCCTGCAGACTTCTAGAAATGCTGCTGCACTTGGAAACAACAACACAGACATCCGCACTGCATCTTGATCGATTATCAGCCATGACTACCAGTGGTGGATGCAACATGACAAATTGCAAGTGTTGCTGAGCTTGTTGTCTTTGCTAGCAGCAGCTGTTCAGTTCCATTCAGCATGTTAATGCTACATGCCTTTGCTGTTCTGTGATCGATATGTTCACAAATCACTTGTCTAAAATAAAAGGTTATTGATGTGGGGTGTAGCCCAGGACTTAATAGATTACTGGTAATAGAATGTAATAATTGAATGCATGTTTGTGTTTTTCATTGCAGTCTATGCTCTGTGTATCCTCTGTCTCTTTGTGACTGTTTTGTTTGGCTTAATTTCATTAACATAGCAGGACTATTACACTATTACTATTAGTATCAGTAGTATTAGTAATGAATACTCCTACTAATGATTACTTTGTGGTTCTGTGGGTTCTATGGGTGCTGTGGAGACATTCAGTGATTTTTTTACAGAACAATTAAAGTAAATCAGACTGTTGTTGCTGCTCATGTTCATCAGAGTGGAGAACAAACAGAAAACTATAAGCAGAGCTCTTTGTATCGTGACTCCACCTGCAGAGATCAGAGAGCTTTCCTATTGAGCTTCAGCTTTTTCATGGATTAATTTGCCATAAAATGAGATCTGGTTTTTCCAATGTAATGTTCTTACTGTTACTCCTCCACACAGGAGCTTCTGTGCTACTTTGTACAATTGTTTATTCCTGAGATAAATCACAGAGCGGGATTGCAGGGTCTCGTTGAATAAAAAAGAAAAAAAACGGCTCTGAGAAGCGACAGACTGGATGGAAAGAGAACAGGAACCCAGTGGAGTGAAAATCAAAGTCTGAGGCAGAAGTCTGGAGCGTTATTAACATATAACACTTCATTATAGAACATATATACATAGTGACTTCATCTACATCAAGTGGTTTAGACACATGTTTTTATTAATGGTATGAACCTCCTGTGACAACTTCACTTTATCTTTCCTCTTGTTTCTAAAATAACCAGAGGGTCTGAGTCCCCAGTTTCAGTTCGTTTTGCATGTTAGTTTATCTGCTTGAAAATCTCTGGAAGCCTAAATGCTTATATAGCCCAGTGTGTGACTGGAACATTTGTCCACATCCAGGATAGGTTTTACACCTAATTATGATTTCCAAGATTTTATCAAATTCACCTGGAAAGTACATTATGCTACTTATCATGAGTGTATTTTCGCTCCATGTCTCACGCACTATTTGAATTGACAAAATGGAACCCTAAAGGTCCCACATTTTACACTTTCCATGCATTTTATCTCTTGCTCCATCTGAAGGTTTAAAAATGAAAAACAATCTCAGTTTAGTTTTACATCTTTGTCATGCTTCTCTCTGCAGCTAACACTTAGAGAAACCAGTAAGAGCCTCTCTGAATAGAGGCTGAGAGGCAACATGTAGATCCATAATGTGTCAGAAATACAAATACTCCTAGGTGATCCGCAGCAAAGGGACAACAGGTACTTGTTTTTTGTGAAAAGACATGTCGTGTTGTTGTGGAAAACCTTGATATCCACTCAAGCAAAAGACAGCAGTACAGTGAAGTTGCTAGACTGCCGCTATAGTTGATGGTTGGGCCCACAGAGTGTCCGACTTTGTCAGTGTTGACTGCTGGTTGCATCCCGTCTCCTGCAGCTAACTCTGGCTTATTGCCTCAATTTAACCAACTCTTAAAGGGATACATTTTGGCAAATTCACCTATTGCCATAATCCCTATAGTCATAGAAGTAGGTTCATTACCTTTAGTTATCAGTGCATGTTGTTTTGAGATCAGCGGGGCAGAGATGTGAGCTGCTCAGTGAACACAATGACGGTGAATGGTACAAGGTCCCCTGTCCCTCAAAAGTCATCAAATACACAATCCAACAACTCCAAGACGCTCTCATGGAGAAGTTGTGACCTGCGCATTCACCACACTATGAAATAATAATGTAACATTATGTAACATTACAACAGGTGAAGCAAGTGCTTGGAACTACTGCACTAAACATGCGCTTTTGAAATCACTCCTCCCAGCAGCCATGTCTGGAATGTAGTTCTGGCTATGCATTTGCCTCGAAAACAATGTTACATTATTATTTCATAGCTTTGTGAATATAAATAAACTCTGTATATGTAGATCTCTGAGGCTTGTGTATTTTAGGAGACACTGACAAACAAGCAAATGTCCCTCCAGTGACCACAGCACTGAATCAGGTGTAGCTTTAATGGGCCGTTGTGGACAAATGTGACAAACGACCTGTTTTTGTCATTTGGTTTGTTGTCTCCATTGATTGCGTCACTTTGTTAATGGGGACACACACTAACTTTCTTTTGCTGACTTTCTTAAAATTCAACTGGAGAATCTGTCTGTCCTCTCCTACTGGGCACGAAGCGAGCAATAACACAAGGAGTCACATTCCACTGTGACTGATTGAGTTAATGAGTTTTTAGATGACAGCACATCCAGGTTCATCCTGTAGTTATTATCATTCTCATGGAGATTAAACACTCTCTGTAAATCTATTTACATCTTCATATCTCCTGAGTAAAACTAAACTTCCCTCTGACCTGAGAGAAAATAATTCATCACACTGACCACTTAATAGCAGCCTATCAGTCACCACTCACTCATAACACACACATCAACCCACACACACACAAACACACACAGATTTTGGAATCTGCAGGAGGCTCTTGTCACTAAATGTTATTAAATGTACAAGCGTTAGCTTATCAGAGGTCTGCCTGCTTAGATTGTTCCAGACACATATGTTGACACAGCTTAGGGCACTGCTCTCACACACACACACACACACACACACACAGGTCTGCCCTTGGGATTAGCGTTAATTAAACCACAATTACAAGAGTGAGCTTCACTGTCTCTCTCCTCCACCTTTCTCCTGCTCCACCACGGCCAACAACATCTTCTCCCACCCCCCACCCCACATCCTGTTCCACCTAATCTAACACACACACACACACACACACGCACACACACACACGCACACACTCACTGTAATTATCAGCCTACTTTTACACTGCTCTGTATAATTACACTGTCAATTCACAACTCTAAGATTTACAGCCGTGGCTGTTTGACAAAGCAGTTTTTATTTTTTTTTGCTTTATACTCTTGAAGAACAACAATGGCTGCACTGAGTAAATGCCTCAAACTTTATTCACTCTTAAATTATTATTCATAGGATTTACAATAGGGTGTCTGCAGAGCTGCTGAGTGAGTGCTAGTGCGTGTCCTAATAGTATTGTGTTATACAGCGCCGTATTGTTAGTAGAGCACTAAAGCTCCCCATCTACTGCTCTGTCTCATTTAGCCAGACACAAAGGAGCGTGGACAATGATGGTGTGGAGTACTGTTCACCTGTGTGTGTGTCTGAAATAGCCGATATTTGCGCACACACACATGCATGCACGCAAAGCACACATCTGCTGCCACTTGAATTGATGTTGAGAGGACACAGTGCATGTTTCAGGACAGGGACACACACATGCAAAAAAAAAAGCACAATACAGGGGAAACTGAATGTATGTGCACACACACACCAAACACAAAAACACAAGGTGCATGCACTTGCAGACATACCTTCACTAAGATGGTTGTATGGTTGTTGAAGTGGTACTTGTGCCTGGGGAGTGTTCTCTGAGATGGGGACATGAAAGTGTTTAACCTCCAGCAACCCAAGTGTTTACACCCAGCTCCTGAGATGGTGAGATGAGAGGAGCAGAGAGGGAGGCTGGGAGGTGGTTAAAGACAAAGCTGAGAGCTTTCCTCCTGCACTGGAGTATTGTGGTGAGAGCCGAGCTGAGCAGGAAAAGCTGAATTTTAAAAAAAAGAAGATATATTTGCAGGGAAAATATGAATTTAACAGCGAGAGGTCAAACATTGCTGATCACGCTCAGATTCAATCGTTGATATGCTTTTAATTTGGCGGCTTGCCTGTGCTGATGTGATGATCTGGAGCTCATTTTTAGCAACGTTGACACAGATTGTCCTTGAACTCACAAACTCCCCCCCCAGGCTGATGTAGCTACAACATCAGATGGGCACGTAGCAGAAGGGGTGCAGAGATCAGGACTGGTGGCTGCAGATAGAGAAGCTGCCACAAACAGTCACATGGGTATCATAAGTAATACGTTGCCAGAATGTGTAAGTCTTTCAGTCGTGGGTTTCACACACTTTCTGTGATTATACGCACAATTTTCATCAAATGAGGGTCTATGGTGTAATTTTTGTCCTTGATATCAAAAAGAACCTCATATCAACAGCTCCATGATACTTGAGTCAGACCACAGACACTCCTGTGTCTACTTGTTAAAGCTAAAATGATACCGACACTCACACTTGAATAGTCTTGATAGTACAGGAGTACTCGCTTTAAAAAATACTTCAGCAGGGCTGAATGATTAATTGCATTTGCAACTATACTGCAATATGATAAAATGTAATTTTCTAACTGCACAGGCTGCGACTATGCTCTAGATACATGATACGCAAGGGAGAGTGGAGCTGTGGTAAAAAGAAGAGACAACAACGCCACACTGTTGTACATTGGTCTCAGGCTCTTTAATGTCAGACAGGAGCAGTCCACCGTGACTGATTGAGTTAATGAGGTTTTAGATGAAAATCATTCAGCACTATACTTCAGTATTCAAAGGTACACTTTTTGTCAACATATTGTTGTGTCGTTACACGGTCATTTACAGAATCTAGACAGACAGCAGAACCACTGAACAACCACTGACTGACTGTAGGACCTGCAGGACAAAAAGATTGTAGAAAATTATACACAATGATAGAAATGGTGGTAAATTATTGACCAACCACAACATAAAAAGAGCAACTGCACACTGTGTTTAAAGCTTATCTGGAATAAGACCTGCGTCTCTTACCACAAACCTTAACATGCTTTCTCAACTTAGTGTAGTCAGTGATGGAGCCACACATGATACAAACAAATTTAAGGAATCAAATTTCAAACACGGACTTCAGAGTCTTCTGCCTCATCTCCATCTACTGGAGCATTGTTAGGACCCTGTCAGGTTCAAGCATGACTGACACTGGAGGAATAGGCTGTGATTGCTTGCTCTCCTGTGATGAACAGAGTGTATGGTCTATTACATTTTCAAAATTAAAAGAAAAATTCATTCCACAGATTTAAAGCTCTACTTCAAAGTCTAGAGTACATCTTAGAAATGTAGTGGAGTCAATCTGTCTTTCAGTTGTAATAGAGAAGAAGTCACAAGTTAAAAAAAGCATAGAAGTAAAAATAAAAGTAAAAAAGAGAGTAATTCCAGTCAGCTGTTTGAAGACAAAGAGGAAGTGTTAATGTTTAATGTGGATTGAGCAGGAGTGTCATTAAATTTGAGTGACTCTGACAGGATCTGTTGTCCACTGCTGCTTTACACTTCATGAAAACCCTCTCCTTTGGTTCATTAAATCCCTGCAGCATCTGAACGCAGCAGGACACATGTTGATAAATGTGCTGCCTCAGATTTGAGAGCGTGCCACCATTACGCATGCTTGTCCACTGTGTTTACCCTGACGCCTAAATAATACACACAGCCTGGCACTCCGTCTGTGCTGTAGATGAAAGAATGCAGCTGTTTATCAATCCTGTGAGTCACTTCCTCCTCTCACACTTTTTGGCACTCGTGTTGTAACCGAATTCCCAAGTATTTTCAGCTATACTATATATACAGCATTATCCAGGGGGAACTGTATTTGTATTTGTGTTAATTTTGAAATGCTTGACGTAGCAGTCATCACAGTGTCACATTTTTAGATATGATGTGACAGTTTATGAGGTGAGGTACAGTAGAATTAAAAACTGAAACAGCGTCAGACTGCAGCGTCAGACTGCAGCTTCATCTGCGTTTTAAAATTATTTTCGTTTGTCATCACTGTATGAAGTACTTAGAAGGTTGGAGATCCTGGAAAAACGGTCTGAGCAGGCCACACTTTCTCTGAAGCCACACCTCCAGAACACAGGATCTCTCCGCAAAGGCGATACCTTTCTGGAGCGACCCAATGTAATCCCAACGAGAGTGACACGACTTGACGCGATACTGTCCGCCAGCTTGGTGTTTTTCTAGTGTTGTACCTCCCACAGGTGACTGACTTTTTCATTTTTGTAAAAAAGCATTAAATTAACTGGTTGCAATCAGGATGTGAAGAGGATTTCAAGCAAAACAGTAGAAAATGCTCCAGAATAAGATGTCCAACACTACCTTTAAAGAGGTGGTCTTCACAGTGTAAGTCACTTTAAGCGTTGATCTATAAGAAGTTTCTTCTTATAGATATATATTTGTGGTTTCAAGAACCAAAAGAACATCTCTGTAGTTTTCCTTTGGCTCTCTCAGACTCCTCCTTTGAGATCTAGTAACAAGTCAGTTGTTATTTGTTTTCTTAAATGAGTGAATAAAAACATAGTATAGCTGAGGGTGGTGACTGCTTTGTTGTGACATCACAAAGTTACAGAAGTCCTAACTGGCTTGTTTTAAGGCTCAGTTTCTGAATACAGGCTGTGTGGATTTCTCTGTGGACTGAGGCTTTGGTATTCTGACAGTATCAATATACCTAGAGCTGATTCATGATTCATCAATCTGAGATGTGAAAGTGAAGGGGTAATGTGTTGAGTGGTCAATAAGACAAAAAAAAATTGCAGTATGTTTACCAGTCCTTTTGCTACAGTATGTTCTCTTTCCTACTGCAGTCAAGTATTTCTGGGCTTCACATCACATCACCCAGTGTTCATGAAGAACATGTAATTCATCTAAAAAAAATGTCTATAAAAGTGCAAATGTTCAATGATAGTAAAAGCCTGAATCAATAATGTCATGAATACCAAGTTCAATTTGAGTTTTTTATCAGTGTTGGCCAATCAAATCTCAAGTGTGACAGTGCAATCAGTCAAGTCATGTGACCCAAGCGCTCTGACATCTGGCTCTAGCTAAGGGGTATTTATCAGTCAGCCTCTAATAAGTATTGTCCTTCACCCAGCCCTGCAGCTCCTGCATGACCAAAGGTGTGCCTGAAGGTGTTGTCACAGTCTATGGCTCTGCACATGTCATTCGTTGTGCAATTAAAAGAGGGCTGCCTGGTTTTGGAAGAGCAGCAATATACGTTTCCTGAGTGGAATCACTTCTGTGTTATATAAACTGACGATGGGGGTCATCTAAAGAGTTATTTTACTTCATGATCTGTCACAGCAATGTGGGCGCTGACCTGCTTTTGCCCTGGAGCTAAACCCCTTTGTGTTTTCACATCAGTCTCTAAATTGAAAATGAACCATGGACGGGAACAGAGACAGAAGACAACAACAGGAAAGAAAAATAAAAAATCGTCTGCATGCTCATATGTTGAAGTGATAGACAACAGTGTGATCAGTGTGGCTCCCCCAGGCAACCAAAGCTTCAGATGCTCTATCACATTTGACTTCACTTATTTATTCCTCTTTTCTTGCACATCTATTTTTGTTTGATTGAGACCTTTGACAGATGTAATGAAGTTAAACAGGATTGGAACGAGGGGGTTGTTGAGTCATTCGTCTTAAAAGGGCTTTTCTCTTCTTTCACCTCCTGGAGGTCAGAACATTTCTTGGTCATTTCCCATGTGACATGGAGGATGAAAGTGATGATCAATAGGAAAGTTCCAGTCTGTTTCCAGCTGTTGGACAGTTCCACTGCATGTGTGAAGAAAATGTCGATTGCACACATGCAGACGGAGCTGTGTGAAATCTGATAAAGGCTCTCAGCTGATGTTGGTTTAAGTTAGTGTCAGCCCAGGCTGAAGGCTGCAAGTTTCATCACCATCACCATCACCATCACCATGACTATGACCATGACCATCATCATCATGATTATGGCAGTTATTTTGACCAAATGGTTTTGGTTACATTATGGATCTAAGCTTGGGATCTAGGAACTGAGTTTGTTACATATTCCCAAATAACCACGAAAATTATGCTGTAACTGAAAATGGATTTTAGTGTTTACAGATTAAGAGTCATGCTGTTCTTATATAGAAAATGCAATTGTGAAAAAAATGTTCAGAGAACCAGTCTGCAAAGTACCCCAACCCTAACCCATCACTACTTCTCTTGCTCTCAGTTCCACTGTCTCACTTTTCAGACACATTAGGAAGCTCACTTGTTTTTAACATCACTAAACATAACAAATGTGTCTCATCATGTGTTTGCAGCTGTACTGTACACACACTGTAGAATCTGCCCAATGAGTGATGCTAACTCTGCCCCAGTAGTTCCTGGGCCATAAGAAAATGGCTTTCAGACTGAGCCCTTTGACATTCCCACCATGATCTAAGCACTTACATTTCCACTCTGTGAGGGTGCATGGCTGCTGCTGTAGGGAATAAAATGTTCAGAAAGACATCTGTTTCCATGGAGATGGATTGAATTTCTTGACACTGTTACTCATTTCAAAGTATTTTTGTCAACAGGTCTTAACAGCACAAAAAACCTCTGCATGATACAACATGTGCATGTGTGCAGATATGATGAACTGAGAGAAACATGGTGGATTGTCAAGTCTGGTTTAAAACGCTTGTCAGTACCAATATGAAGATTAAAACTGGTTTTACCTTTAGCCTTAGTCTTCTTCAGCCTTCAGCCTTCATCAGTGTATTCCAAAGTTTACCTAGAGCTAATATGAGGCTCAAAGTTAAACCCTGTTTTTGCTTTTGTTTCTATCCCATCGCTGCAGCTCAACATGGAAACACAAAGAGGACGGTGAAACTCAAACTGCTGTGGTCTCATATGATCTTACATTTTGCGTAAGATATTGTGTCAATGTACAAATTGGTACATGATTATTGTTTCAAGCCACTGGTTGTTCCTGTCAAACAAAAGTTCCCAAAATTGTTGTAGGCCCCTTGAAACAGGCCATAAAGAGGCAATGAACTCATATGTGTTTTTTTAGGGAAAAAATCTAGTCACATGGCTCATTGTCTTCAATGTTTCACCTCTTGATAACTCACTGGATGTTTGTGGCCTTTATGAAAATATTTTTGTCTGGACCAGCCCTCTCGATTGTGACTGACTGACTTAATGACTGATCATATTTCCACCACTTGTCAACCAGGTGTCATGCTGGAGCTGGAGTTTCCGGCTGCCATGTTGCCAATTTAGCACATTGTCTGTAGACTAAGAGCCTTTTTCCAACAGACTGGTTGTAAACCTGGGTCATGACTGCACTGTGTATTGATGCCAACCAGGGCCGCAGGGCTACAGCTCTGGTTGCAGGCAGTCTGCTGAGCCGCTCTGGTTTCCTGGCTGCTCAGGAGCTTCAGGGAAATGGAGGAGTGCTTTTCACCGAGCTTTCGCCTCCAGTTCAGCAAATAAACTGCTTTCATTACGCATGTGATTATTACTAAAAGAAGATTACTAACTAAACATAAGACACTGAGAAGTTATTCATGCCTGCTGGAGAAATATATCACATCTGAATAACATGTTAACAACACAGACAACAGTCTTACTGCAGCACAGCAATAAAAGACCCATTAAGAAACAAATGGCTTCTTCCTCCTGAAACATTAGAAGGCTTTTAATCGGAAACACTCACAGGAAGTGTTGAGTTTGTATTAATATGCAGTTCAGTAACTTTAAACAACAAGGCTTTGTAGTGAAATGCTGCTGTGACCAACTCTACATATCAAACAGATGGAGTTGGTCGCCTCCATGAAAAGTCTGTTGTTGTTCTGGTGTTGGTAGAAATGGAAGTTAAACTCTTGTGGATCCAAGACAGAGACTGTGAGCGGTGTGACAGACAAAATATAAAAGACAGTCCGTCTTTTGCAGCTTTCTCTCAACAGCTCAGCTCCATCTTTTGTCTGTATGTGTTTGCTGATTTTGTCAGATGACTTTGCAGTTCTAAAATCGGTTTTGACCACAGGCAATCCAGACTTATACTAGGTTTTGACCTACTCTTGTTTCTTCACAATGGGTAATGTAGCATGCTACACACACACATACAGTCATATAGGTCAGCTGGAGCGGGTCAGGGACAAAGTCGGACAAAGTTAAGGCAGAGTTCGGACAGTAGCCTCGTGGGCTAATGTGGCTGAGTGAAGCTGTGATCTCCATATCACAGAGGCTGGCTGCAGGGTTGAAGATGTCTATCTTGTAATTGCTGTCATATCTTTGTGCTCCACCTGAGTTGTATTTATCTCAGTGATTAGCCTGTAGTATCACACATAGTGCAGTAATACACCTGATAGCAGTCTAACCTAGCCAGTGTATTGGTATAATAGCAGAGGCTGTGCAGGTTTGTGATGTAACTAGTAAAAACTTTCTCATGGGCCTTTGAGCTAAAATGCCTTAGAAAATTGTCAAATTCCAATATACCTATTAAAGCACAATCTATAAACATTAGTTCTGAACGACTCCTCCAAATGTCTCTCAGTCACATTGGATTAAAGCTTATGCAGAATGGAAGTGCACAGTGTGCTTGTGACAGTTGTCCTAGCCTGAAATCCAGCAAAGTTAAACCTATAGAAGAGTGATAAGCCAAACCCATGTGCATATCTTCAGCTCCTCTGTGTGTGTGTATGTGTCTGTGTGTGTGACCCACGCTGACACTCACATTACTCAGAGGACTGCTGTCTGCAGAGCTGCAGCCTAGAAAATGCTGTTCAGGCAGGGAGGGGGTGAGAGGCAGAGAAGAGGAGAGGAGGCAAGAATAGTGAATTACTGGGGGTGAATTCCCACACTAATGCACTGATTGCCAAGGCGTGCCACCCACTAACAATTTGCATAAATAAATATTCAGTAATTATGGCGAGACCTTGAGCATGGAGGATCACAGCAGTTCCTGAAAATATCCTCCTGTCATGCTGAAAACTAGAAACTTCAGCATTCCCCAGAGAAATCGCTATTCTGCTTAAAACCCAACTACACCTACTCCCCTGCTTTCATTTTAACTGTTTTGATTGGCCATTTAAAGACTGTACAAATGTTTTTGCTCATTTGCTACAAATTACATACACTTTAAAATTGCACCGCAGGGTTTAGATCTTTCAATTTGATGTTCCTTGTTGCTGATTTCAGGTTTTATATACATTCATTTGCAGACACTGGAAATGTAATTGAGATAAAAATGCTGAGTCATTAGGTAAAAGCATAGATCTGAGACAATGCAAGTGCTCCCACTTAATTATCAGGTTTAAAGGAATCGTTTGACATTCAGGAAATTATACATCTACACTTTTTTTCTGAGAGTGAGATGAAAATCGAAACCAATCTCATATCTGCGCAGTAAGTACATTGCTGGACCCTGGAGGCGATTAGCTTCAATTAACATAAAGACTGGGAACAGCTAACCTGGCAAGTTTGCTCTCATTTGTTTAGAGATTAATATAAAATTTACAGTGTGTATCTTCAGAGACATTTAACCTGCTTTATCCATCTCTCTTCAACAAAAGTGTTTCACCAAGTACAAGTTAACATCTAAAACTACAAATTCTGCTTTGTTCATTGGTGTTTGTGTGTGTGTCAGAACAACATCAGAACAAACAAGATACAGAATGACTCTAAATGTGTTTTTGAGGTGTTTGTAGGTGAATGTTTGAACTTTGGACAGAGCCTTATTGGCCATTTCCCCCAGCTTTCTGTCTTTATGCTACGCTAGGCTAATAACCTATCAGCCCCGCCTCCTTGCTTGACTTGGCCCTGCCCCCTCACTTGGCATACAGCAACAAAGCACATGAGTATAGAGGTATATTACCTTCATAGCCTGAGCAGGAAGGGCCAAACCTGTAAACACAAATGTCACTGACTGACTGCGTGATAATTTACACCATTGGTCAGTTGGCTGAGTTTTGGAGCTACCACGTTGATTGCTGCGCTTTCAAAATGATTTAGTGTTGCTGACATCTTTATTCACCCAGCGTCTTTATCCACTCAATTTTAGCTATTAAACCTTATAATATAAACTGAAAAACTGAATATTAACATTAGCTATTTTCTGTGGAAGAGTTGCCGGTGGAGTTTTCTTTGTGCAGACACACCCCTCTATGCTCCTCATTCAATTAACTGCACAACTGCTGACATGTTGCTGCTGTATTTTCAGTTCTAAACTGAGGAGCAGCAGCAGAGCAGCAGCTTGAATTGACTGCTGGTTAGCATGTAGTGTGTGAACAGACTGTGATTCATTCTTGTTCCATTGTCTGACAACAGACACAGTGAGAGCTACAGACACATCTGAGAGCTACAGCAATGCTGTAGTAAAACACAGTACATGTGACACAGTGAGTGGGAGAGAAGCAAACCTGGACCTCGACTTGTTGTCGTACATTAGCTGCAGAAACCTGAGCCCATCCCAGCCAAGCAACTGGTGTGAGAGTAACACAGAGCATGAGCCACTTAACTACAGTCACTCTATACTTACACCATGATTACAGCCTTAATCTGATGTTTTCTTTAATGTTTAATTTTAGAATTTTAATATTTCATTTGTTAGATTGACTGAATCAAACAAAATAAATTTTCATATCCCAGGAATCTGCATACATTAACATGCTTTACACACCTTGTCTCCCAGGTAATTAAATCCCACTTATATTCATGTGAATGTAGGTCTCCTCCTGCGTTCATCTTCCTGTCTCCTGACTCAGCAGGAAGGCTGAGAGAGTTACTCAGCAGGCAGAGTGAAGGAGAGAAGGTGCTGATGGGATCTCTTTCCAGCCCAGTGAGGGAGTCCCAAAGCTGCAGTGCGAAGTCTTAAAAGAAACAGGGGATGATAAATCAAACACACCTTACACTCTCTTGAGAAAATCCACTGAACATTTATGACCAGAAAGAGAAATGCTCAATTAAGGACATCACCACGTTCATTAGAGTTTAAATATGTTACCACCATGGACTGATGTGTGAAATATACACACAGCCTCCTCCAGACACTGTTGGTCAGTCACTACACCACTTTGGTCCAGACTGAAATATTGGATAAAACTATTGCGTGGATTGCTATAAAACATGATGTGGATAATTGCAACAAATTTGTGATGAGCTGAATTTTCACGTGGTGCCATCATCAACTCACAGCTCAGATTTTCTAAAATGAGATAGCCACTGTGCAAAACTTTCCCTGCTAACATGTTAATAATATTCTTGTGAAAATATCAGCACGCTAACAGCTTGTCTTGATTTACATTTACATACTCACACACACTCAGGGGAGATCAGCCGCAAGTACCTGTGAGTATACAGTGCCACATGTGTTGCACAGGATTAGGCCAAGTCATGCTTATCTCCATGATGTCTCCATAGCATCACCCCAGCATCTGTAGTGTTGGGGGCCTTGCACATATATAGTACTTACACACACACACACACACACAAACACACACCACATTGACACCAGGCACTGGTTGTGTTGTTGTGGCTGATCAGTGTAAGTTTACCACCGGAGTTTACCACTTTCACAGAGGGAAACATCCACCGAGCAAGCAACTGGAAAATAAATTGAAAATTTTACATTTTGACCAAGATTTGGATCATGCAATCACAAACTGACACATGTGGTTATTTTCTTTGCAGGGAATCAGTTATTTTAATGACAGTGTGCTCACCACATGCAAATATCTCACATAAACAAATTCTCCTCCTGACACTATTTTGCAGGGGCAGTGTTGCCAGACCCTGGGCCTAGCCAAGACGACTGCAATTGGTTTAAGAACTGCAAACAACGGTGTTTTTCCCCCTGTAGGAGAATAATAATGGGTGCAGACAGCGCTGGCACACCTGTGGTGCAGCGTAACCCCTTAACACATAATCATAAATAAATATTAGATTGGATCTGCAACTCTCTTAACTCTCAGCTATCTAGTTATATCTAGTTATAAACAACAGCGAGTAGCATCAGGAAAAATACCGGAAAACTCACTGGAAAAAGATACAGTGCACAGGTCAGTCACAGGGAGAATCAGCACAACTTGTGCAAGTTTTCAAATGGGGTCTGACAAATGTCAGTTTTATGTGTTTTCAAAATAAGTCACAGATCCACACCGTCATGAATTTCAAGAGCAGTCAGTACAACAGTCAAAAAAAAAAAAGCAAAATGACTTAATGTGGCTGTAACAATCACACCAACCACAGCCAAACTGCAGGAGTGCAGAGACCAGTGCCTCATCATCAGACAGAGAAACCATTGAGAAACACTTGTGTAACCACATGTTGTTCTGTCAGTGATGGCGCAGAGACGGAGGCAGAATGATGTAAAAGAGATTCATGGTGTGTCACGTCCAGATCCCTGCCTCTGGGTCGCACAACACATCAGATGTGTGAATGACGCGGTTTCCACACACACGTTGACGGGCACAAGGTTGAGTACAGTGCAGGGTGGTTGTGTACAGACTGTTGCCTTTGATTTGCACTTGAAGAAAAAATACACAAACTCAAATTTGAGATATTTTCCACACGCTCACAGATGTCGGATTTCTTTTAGATTTTATTCACAGATGTGTTTTAATTTGTGTTAGTGAGCTCAGATGATCCACCCACATCTTCACAATAAAAGATCATTTAAAACATGTAGTCTTATTTTGAAAGAACACATTTATAGGCACGTGACTTGACAAAGGTGTTTCATTTGTATTTCTGACATGGTTGACATTTATATCTTCTCATTAGGTTTCTGTGGTCACCTTACACACTCAGCTCACAAACAACATGATGTTTACTGGATCTATTCTTTCCAAACACTAGCTCCTGAGGGACTGAATGATCAACATCTTGTCTCTGTGATTCTTGACACTGAATATTTTTTCTTTATGGTTTCTGTAAACAGTTTTTTGCATTTTACAATATGCACTTCTTCTAACATTAATCTGAGTGTATCTTTATCCAGCTCCAGACAGAGTTGGATATATATATGAATATGAATATTTATAAATACCTTCAGGCTTCTTTTCTCATGCACCCTGATTTTAAATGTAACACTGATGCTGCATAATGTTTGGATATTATATTATTATTCAGTATATTGCAGAGGGCTGGAGTATGTTTTCTATATGCAAAGGACTTCTATGGTATGATGGATAGATGCTTGTGTCTATGATATGATAGAGACAGCCCATATTTGATCATTGATTAAGCCTAATGTTCTTCTGCCTGATGTGGTGAGAATGTATTTATTCATTTGCATGTGATGTTGTAATATAACTAAATATATTAATACATTAATGTAGTCTCTATATAACGTGCATTCATTCCTACAGGCTAATTTACATGTTTAACCTGTAACATCTGAGAATGTATGAATATTTATGAAGTCACTGAGGTGCCGGAAGCATCTTTTATTTTATTAATTTACAAATTCTCTTCTATACATGTGATCATGAACTACTGCCTGCAAAGTAGACTGATGTCTCTTTATTACCGTCTGTATCATGCAGCATGAGGTAATTGGCAGCTGGTTTATAGTATCCTATCTAAGTTGGCTCTCCCTTATTAAAACTGTTATAAAACATCCTGATGAAGGTTCATCACCGAAGATTAATAAAACCGTATATTCCAGATCCACTCATCCTGTGCCGACACAGTAAACAGAGGCAACATGTGTTTTGTTTGGAGTATATGAAATAAACATGTAGATGTTTTGAATCATTAACTACAGCCATTATGGGACTGTGCATAGTTATGTCTCTTTGCTTGCAAATATTTATCTACAATTTATTTACAATTACTATTTTTTTCTAATCAGATTGATTCGGTTTTTGTTGCCAACCAACCATTAATCCTCATCTTTGCTACAACACACTGCAGTCACGAACATTTTGCCTTCCCCCTGTGTTTCTCATGCTCTCCTCATCATCTATACAATTATCACAGGAGAATGGCAGGCCCCTGTGGTAAATGAATTTCATATCAGCCATATCACAGTCATTAGATACACTAATGTACTCTATCATTTTCTGCTGGGATTATAATAGACCCATAATGTGCTGTTAATTCATGCTGGCCAACCTTCTCACCCCTTCCTCTTCTTCCTTGTCTCCGTCTCTCCCCAGGTTTTGCCGTGAACCTCCAGGTGATCCTGGCGAACCCGCGGGCGCTCTTCAAGCGTCGTGGCTCCCAGCCCGGTATGCAGGAGTCTGACTTCCTCAAGCAAATCACCAAGGTCAACGAGTTGGAGCCCAAGGCCAACAACTGCACCCGGGTCAGTAACCATGTGCTGCTGTCACCGTAGCAACCGTATATGAAAGTCCTTCTGATGTAGTTACGCCAGTGAAGGAGTTTGTTAGCTTAGTGCTCAAGTCAAGGGCATTTACTATGTATGTTTTATAAGGCAGACTATTCAATGAAAAACATTCAGGTATGAACAGATAGACCAGGTAACATACACATCTTTAAATGTAAAAAAACCTCATCCACATAACACGTCCTGCGTACTGTGTTGAAATATCATAAGCAAGAGAGCGTTTCAGGTATTTAATCATTGGCTTTCCTTCTTTTTCTACACAGCACACAGATGTCATTTTCACCTAAAACACCACAGGAACAAGCTTCTTTAAAAAATAAATAATAATGATATTTATATTGTCCAGTGAGTAATGGCTCAATTTTCTGTCTATTAACGTGAAACCAGTCATTATAACATCCTCCCACACACAAGCTGCAGCAAGTTAAAACTCTGTAGTTTAGACTGACCATGCCCCCTTCACAAACTCGAAAAAGTCATTTCAAACCCACACAAACATCACAGCCATGCCACCCTCCACCACTGACAGTGTAGCCACACGGTGTTTTCAAGTACCTAAAATTAAGACTTTCGGAAACTCTGGTGGATGTGTCTGAATCCTCTGAGGTGGTTTTTCAGTCTAGACTGGTAGAAACTGATGAGTGAATTACAAGCCTTGCTATCTATCTATTGATCTATCGGTCTATCTATCTATCAGCAGATACAGCTGGAGAGGAGAGTGGGTTGATGAGGTGACTTTTTACAAACTGTACTAAACCATAATTTTGCAGTTAGACTTCTTACCATGAAGAAAAACGTGCAGTGGGAAATGTTTTGTATTTTGACCTGGGACCGTTAACAACTCTGTGTAAGTGCAGACTTGGCAGGGTTGAAAATATCATCATTGTAATTATTATGCGTGTTTAGCGAGCAGCTGAACATGTGAGAAGTAGGTGCTAAAATTATTTTCACTGAAAATAAAGCAATCTTTGATTTAAGCCTCAGTATGAATCTAAATATAGATATTTTGGGGCCTCTTTCCCCAGACAAAGGTCAGACAAAGGCAACATGTACAGTAGTTTGTATTCTCTATAAAATCAAAGTGCACAGTCACTGGACATCACATCAATGGAATTCAGTTCTACTATGAATCAGAGATTCTCCACCATACAACTCATTTAAGCACAATGCCAAGAAATGGCTTCTTAACAAACAAAAATGTGAACATTGATGCAGATTTTATTAGAGTGTATAAGATCATCATGCAATAGTGGGTGTGTCTTTATTGTCTTTCAACTTTTTTCATATGCAGTATTTTATTATTGCAGTCTTTTTATAGGGTGCCCTTTACAGTTTTTCTCCGTTGGTTTTGCTCATTTCTTGAAACAGAAATTACATTCTCAAAACTCTGAGATCATTTGGCAAAACAGTCTTACAGTTCAACACAACACCATAGCTTTCTTGCAAAAGCTCATATCTCTCCCAAAACAGTTCACTCATGTGTCAAAACTAAATTTCTTTCTCATATAAATGCCCTCATATCAGTGCCCTCAAAATGCGTCATCCTTTTGGCATTGTGGAAGCACTGCAGGTCAAAATGTTAAATGTAGATGTTTTGTCACTATGGCAGAGGACCATTGAAATATCCCTCATGTCCACCTCTCAGTCTTAGCCCAGTCCTTCATTGACAATGGTAACTGGACTATTTTTTTTTTGTCTAGCTAACAGAATACAATTGTGTGTAAAACTTAAAAAAAAAGGATTTTACAGTAAGCGTAGCCTCCAAGGTTTGACATCACACATTGCACTCATACTGCCAAGGAAATTGTAACCATCTTTATTCACACACATAAAGTAACTTTCAATATAAACACATAAACACCAGCCAAGTAACTAAACCTACTGTTTGACTGGTCATCTGAGATGCGTTCAACTCCTCCTTCATTAGTCAAGTTCTAGTTTCACCTGACAGTCAATTACTCAATTTATCAAATGTTCCAAGAGGTTCATATATGGTGTTCATGGTATTATGTTCTGGTCTCAATTTGACAATTGAACAGACTATTGTGCATGTGATAACTTAGACAATCACGTGATGCTGACATATTTTGATCAACAAGATCTATTAACTTGGAAACTGGGCTAACTGTAGGCCACCTGTTCTTAGTCATTTGCAAAGATGTACTGAGACATTTGCAATTTAATGAAATTAATGAGAAATTCAATTCTGTTGTGAACAACTGCCAAGTGGTTTGGAGGTTTGTCCATGTTATTTAGAGAATGGAATTTCTGTTTCAAGAAATGAGCCAAACTAATGGAGAAAAACTGTAACATGAGGCGGAGGGAGGGACTACCGATGAAAATCATCCTCTCAGCTAACTTGGGTACATTCACATTTTTTTTACTATGTTTCATTAAAGGAGAAGTTTCCGTTTTTTGCAACCTGGACCTTATTTCTAGCATAAAATATGTTCATTTACTCACCCATACAATTTTGGTGTAACTTGGAGTCCTTGGAGATGATATTTAGATCCATTCACGATCCATGTATATCCATGGAGTGATGGGGCATCGTCAATGCAGCCTCTAAATAAGACATTATCTGCCGTGAAACTCGTTCATTTCACTCCGTGGTCTGCCTGTGGAAGCTGAACTTTGTCCAACTAGTCATTTTGTTTGGACAATTTGGAAATACGCAAAAACGACCCATGTTATTAGCAGTAGCAAATTCTGTGTAGCCGACCGTCGTAGAGCATAGAGTGAATGAGTTGTGCTGCAGTGGCGCACGGCAGTGACATCATCAAAGTAGTTAGGTTAGTTAAAACCTCTGTAAAAAAACCCCGGATGACAAGGCAACTCCGAGCCGCTCCGAACTCACAGTGGAATAGTGCTGGAGATTCATAACAAAATATTGGTGAAATGAACAAGTTTCGCAGCAGATAATGTCTTATTTAGAGGATAAATAACCAATAACTCGATCCCAATTGATCTCGAATTGATCTAAATATCGCCTGAAGGACTCCAAGTAAATGAACGTATTTTATGCTAGAAATAAGGTCCAGGTTGCAAAAAACGGAACTTCTCCTTTAATGTACACTCTCCCTTTTTAAACAAACTAATAAAAAAAAACTGCTGTTTGACTGTGCAGGGCAGGAGTGATCGGTTAGATAATAAATCCATCATCACACTGCACTGACCTGCATATTCAGAGGTGAACTACGGGGACCAGAGTTTAATGAAAGTCTGATTTATCAATCTTAATCTAGCACTTGTGTGTTTGTGTGCGTCTGGGCCAGATATTAAACTGCAGTCATAATGATGGCCACTATCACTGCAGTAGCTCAACATGGGGCATCTCTCCCCACTATCGACAGCATGAGTCATTCTTTAAGCTGGTGGCATGGTCTAAACTTAGACACACACAGCTTGAATTGGATAGAAATGACGTTATAGCGCTATCAATTCTAGTTGTGTGCTTAGACAGCTTAGATCGATGCAGCTCATCTCAAATTACCACAGTCCCTGTTGGCACTTGGTTTTATGAAGCCACTCATCCTCTTGACAGCCATCACGGAGCCGCCTTAAAGGACTTTTTGTGAGAAATGGATTCCATTACGTTTTTACCTTTCAAGAAATTCATGAGCTAACAGTGTCACCACCCCAAACAAGAGCCCAGTCTGCAAGGGGAATTTATAAACAGGCTTTTTTTTTTGTTTGTTTCGTTCAGTGTGATTTTCAGCTGCAGTTTTAGGTGATTTTTTTTGTGATGGAGATGTTTTTCTGCCATAGCCTGATAATTTGACAGAATTTTCATTTCATGTCGTTATCTAGTGTGATATTGTGTGTGTGTGTTAATCATTTCCTGCTTTGAGATTATTTTCCACTACTACTAACCAATCAGCAATGGCCGCTGTCTCGTAGTCGTTTTACGTGGGCGTTCCACTTCAATTGAAGATTAGCCGGCCACATTCCAACCATCCATCCATCCATCCATCCATCCATCCATCCACCCACCCATCCATCCATCCATCCAGCCATCCATCCAGCCATCCACCCATCCATCCATCCAGCCTCTTGTTTGAACCTCAGTCAGACTCAGATGAGGATGAGGAGCAGATCAGTCTCAACAGTTCGCGTGTCATCTTTAATTTATCAGAGTGTCTAATGTCGTTAGCCTGTAGCCGGCTGTTGCTGGCACACTGTCAGTGGCTGCCAGGGCTAATGCTAACTCCTGCCCTCTGTGCTAACAGGGTCCCCACGAGTTGATAGGATTAGTTGCTTATGTTTGTGAGATGGGAAACACTGGCTTTCTCAATCTGTTTTTATTGTTTCACTGCAGCTCATGGTGGAAACACTCAGCCCTGCTGATGATCGATTATTTTGTTCGTGGTGTGTATGTTATATGAAATACACAATATGGATGTTTAACGTGATATTCCTCAGAGTATTCAATAGTGACTTTTTATATGAGGAGGTGAATTCAAACTCCAGGCTCGTTTTCTACTTAAATAAATCCTGCTCTTTCTCCATAGTGTCAGTGTCACATGGTAAATGTACAAGATGTGGAGAAATTAAAGCATTTATATTATCACAGATTTATTCTGTAATATTTGCTTAAATGTGTCTTTTACTTATAACACTTGATTAGTGTTTACCCAAATCACCAGCACAGATTCATGTGTTAAGTCAGTGAATTGGTAATTTGTAGATAATGGATATTTTAAGAGGGGAAGGCAGCTCACTACGTGGCAGCATCAAGGGTTCAGCAGCAGGGCTTTGGCTTTTAGTCAGTAGAGTGAGTAAACTGAATCATTTATTGTGCTAGATGCTTCTATCATTCCGATACACTGCAAACTGTATTTAAACCCTCTGTGGCGAGCAACAGATGTAAAATCTAAATTTACTGGTTCGCCATATGTGTAAGGGTCACAGTGTTGCACTGTAAGTCCCTCGTGGGTTATGGGTAAGTGTTTCCTGCAGGGAATAGGATAAAGACCCCTGAGCTGCTGGATCATCTTTTACAGCTGGCTGCTGCTGCTGCTGCTGCAGACAGCTCTGTGTTGAAACTATCATCATCATTATCAGCCCCATTACGCTAATGTAGGTGCCCTGCCGCTGATATTAATACAGGCCATTAGCGGGCCATGACATCATCAGTCATCACCCGGCACTGCACAGACAAGGAGGACGTGATCTCAGCATTTATCACGTCACGTTACAAAAGCAGCAGGTTGTGACATCATCGCTCATGAAGCACACACGTCAGGACTCATGAAGTCACCTCTCACACTGTTACTTCACTGATTATATGTCACGGGGCTGAAGTCTGACACCATGTACATGATGTAATCATCACAGATCGGTTTGGTGCATTTTATTAATTCTGATGATTCTTTTTTACAATGCCTAAGTGATAACTCATATACTAGAAATTGAATATACCATGAGACCATAAAATAATATCAATATAAATTGGTCTGAAAAGAATAATCTAATGACAAAGAGAAACACAAAACCTTGTACACTGTCGAGAGACTAGTAAGTCTGTGAGGAATTAATCAAGCTTCAGTGCTGTTTTGAAAACTCTGCTTGTCAGACATGAGTTTAGTAACACAATAATAGTACAATTATAATAGATTCCTGCTTGATATTATCATAGTAATTTACCACAAGTCAAATTTATTTGAGAAATTAAATGTCTTCTAACGATCTTTCACGCTGCTGCAGTTTATGGTCATTAATACAGATGAACATCAGTTTATTGTTTTTGAGTAATTTCCGCAAATAAGTCAGTGACATTTGTTTATTAACAATTGAGAGGATACACAGTTTATAATGAAAAAGAATAGTCTGACATTTTGAGAAGAATATGCTAATTCACTCAGACTGTAAACAGAGGGAAACACTCTCTGTCTTGTATCTACATAAAGTAGTAACCTAAAGTTGTGGTTTGTGGTTTGTGGTTTAAGAGTTTTTAAATGTTTTTTCAGTATAAACCCCATAAATCTCCTACATGTCGTTTTTACGCTTGTTGAACAAACTAATGAGACTCAATCTTTTCTTGTCTTGTCATTCCTTCTCCTTCAGTCATTATGCTAAGCTAGGCTAATGTCACCTAGATACCCCTTTAAACTGTACCACGATCATGTCAGGAAAATGATTATTTGCAGGGAATCAATCAGACATTTCTTCAACTCCAAACTTAACTCCAGGAGAAAAAAAAAACCCTTTGATTTCCTCAGTGTAACTGAGTTGACATTTCATTAAGTGAACAACTCGCCGGGAACTGATTTGAGCAGAGAGTTTAGGTGCTTGGGGCAAACTGGAAATTGGAACCAGTCATATCATAGAGATGTCAAACAGATCATATCGAGATAAAATATTACTGTCATTATACTCAGGAGTTATCTTTGATAATAACTACTGTAAATATATAATCACATCATCATGTATTAATGCAAAGACAGAAGATACAGTGTAGTAGGTAACTAAATTAAAGTGACATCATCAATTATGGTGCAGCTTCTAGTTTGGTTGATGAGTGTGACTAAATCCTGACAGAGCAGCTTAGTTTGATACATTTCAACCTGTCCTAAGCTTTAGTTATAACCTCAGCCACCTCAGCCTGCTCTCAACAGTTGGGATTGAAATGATTTGGTATCGATGGCCCCTCCAGCAGCTGTGACACACCCTAACTCCAGGCTCTATCCATTTTGAGCAAGCTATCTAGGATCAGACCACAGCACCTGAATCCCGACCTTGACAATAGAGGCCAGAAACGCTCATCTGATGGCCCGGTCAGTATCTGGAGACGACTGACAGGAGCTGTAATGTAGTTAGAGCAGGAGAGTAATGGCAACAGACAGCAGTGACAGGACAGGAAAGGAGGAGGGGGGCACAGGAACAGATGGAGACAGATGATAGCACAGGAGGAAAAGGAGAAAGGGAAGAGTAGGGGAGAAGAGGGGGAGTAAAAGCCCATGTAGAGAAAGGGGGATAGGTAGATGGATTGATTGGAGGTGGAGGAGACAGACTGAATGACACTAAGAAAAGAAGAGGGACATGAAGAGGTCTGCTGGCACAGACGTTATAGAGATTATATCGCTGTCTATTTCATTTGCATCGGCTCTCAGGTTTCTACAGAACTTAATTTTTATTTTTATTAATGTGGCTAAATGCATTTCTGACCAGTATTCGTCATACTTGTTTGGTCTGGTTGGAGTGATCCAAGCCTCTGTGCACCCTGAGTGCATCATCAAATGGATTTGATGCATTTGATACATTTTCTGTCCCATTAAGGATCACTCTGGTTTCTTACAACTTGGGTCTTGAGATTGAAAGTTCATTCTTAACCGCTAGGCTTGTGCTGATTTTCAGTAATATCAGATATGGTCACACCATGGAATACTTTTCACAATATTGATGTCTTTTTTCACTTGCTGCATCACCTCAGTCCAGAAACATAAGATACAATAATGTAATTATCCATCCATCCATTATCTGTATTGGTTATCCACACAGAGGTGCAGGAGGCTGGAGCCAATCCCAGCTGACATACAGTGAAGGAATGGGTTTACCCTGGACAGGTCATCAGTGTGTCCCAGGGCAGACTCATAGAGACAGACAACGCATACACACACGCACACTCACATTCACACTTTAGAGTCACCACTTTACCTAACATGGTGAAGAGAAGCCATGCAGGCACGAGGGGAACATACAAGCTCCAGACCCTCTTGCTGTGCGGTGACAGTGCTGACCACTGTTCCATCATGCCACCCTGATATAATTATATGTTATAAGAAAAAAGCTGAACTCAACACCTATGATATAGTGAGATAATTGTGTATTGTTTCAAAAGAAAAACAACTGAAACAACAGTTTAATCATATTACAACCAGGCAATTATGTTGTCTATTGTGATACTTGGACTGGACTGTATGGAGATATTCCAACAACAGGGAAACTTCATCTGCTGAGGAACACACTGTGATAACTGCTGCCAATAGAGCTTAGCAGTGTCAGTTTTCTGTATTTGGACATCATTTTTTGAACAGCACTTGTCACTGTTTCATCAAATAAAGTTAAAATGAAATGACAATTTTAAGTTACATAAGCCACGCTGTACTGTTTAAACTGGTACTGTACTGCCAGCTTTGACATTTCCTAAACCCTCTGTGTTGCTTTTATAAAAAAGACACTGATGTCTAATGCCAACCCTTGACAAAAATGCCCGTAATGAAGCAAAACATTTAGAAACAGGGCCAGAAACACAATCAGTCAGATGATCAGGTTTTAAACAAACTCTCTGGTTAGCAAAACATATTTGTAAGAAAATTGTAGTTATGTGCACAATTTTCACGTTCAGTTAAGGACTATCACCACCACGAGTCTGTTCACAAGCAGAAAAGTGCTGAACCAATTTGTACCTGACTTGGTGGAGGGATGGAGAACATCCCATTCAATTTTGGATGCAGATGATTAACTATGATTTTGTGCTTTGACACTGGTCAGAGGAGAGGTCTGTGCCAGGTCTAAGGGTCCTTCTACCCAAACATCAAAGAACATGTCATCAGGTCATATCATATCATATATCTATGTTTATGTTTTCTGACATACTGAGAGGAATCATAACCTGAGTACAGCCATGACATGCTGTAAGCTGTTGCTATCTAACTGTCCTTCCACTGCATCTATACAAATTTCTCCTCCTGATTGGGGGAAATCAGGCAGCCCTCCCCTCATGCCATTAAGAAGAAGAAAAAAAAGCTTTTACGTGGCAAAGCTTTTTAACTCCAAGTCGCCTGAGGGAGGAAGAGAGAGAGAGAGAGAGAGTGTGAGAGAGAGAACAGGAGCGGCAACTGAGAGGTAAAATCAAGTGCAAAGCCGTAAAAGAAAAGGTGTATGTGATGAGTGAGGAAAATAGAGAGAAAAGTGGCAGAGATAGATGTGAGTCCGGTGGAACAGGGAGGGCACGCTGTCTGCATAATTCGTGTGAGCACACTCACGCACACACATGGTACCATTTTCCTCACAGCTCTGGAGTGATGCTTTAGTGGCTGCTACATTAGCCTTGTTAGATATGCAAAGTGGGCCAATTAGCAGCACAGTGTGCAGGAAGTGACATGTTCCACCTGAAGAAGCCCAGAAACAACGGCAGCAATCCCAGCCAGCAATAAATCATGCCTCTGTGAGTCTGTGTGTGTGTATGTGTGTGTGTGTGTGTGTGTGTGTGTGTCTCTTTGGACACGAAAATGTCACACACCTGAATTATAGGCTCATTAGCTATGGGCTAAAAAAAAACATTCTTACTCCAAATAACCTCACTTGAACCTCTGAGGAATGGTATCTATCCCTCTCCCAAGGAAAATATCAATCTTTGCATCCACTGCAGTGTTTTTTCACCAATATATTGCTGTGAAATTGACTGCAAACACAAGACAAACAGCTGCAGTGAATCGCATGCTGCTTTTGATTTGATCCATTTCAGGAGGTGTCAGACTGTTTCTGGTGAGAGGAGTCCCTCCTGACACACTGGTGAGCATCAAACTCAACAAGCAGGAGGAGACAATACAATCTCTGTTTCAAAGAATACAGCAGATTGTTAGAGCATTATCAAGGAGTGAAACCTTTACTTTACAAAGTCTTTAAATCCAATATTAACAGTGGTCAGTCAGCGTTGTTCACCTCTAATTACATGGAGGTTCCCCTCATAGTTTGTAGCATCAGGGGTGGAGGAGACTCCACCCTTGTGTCCTGTTTTATTAATTGGGCTGGAACTGATCCAGGACACTGATTAGAAAGCATCTAAACTGTAGGGTCCAGCTGTGTTGTGGTGAGTATCACATCGGTATGGTTGATACCCAGGTGGATCCCTTCAGACTTGTTCGGGTCTGTCACATGTTATTAGCATCACAGAAGGAAAAACAGTGGTTTTTGAGGTGTAGATGTTTCTATTTTTTGATCAAGGTAGAGCATCGTGCTGCTGCTGCTGCTGCTGTTGCTGTTGGTGCTGCTGCTGCTGCTGCTGTGTTGGTGCTGCTGCTGTTCTTTCTATTTAGACATGTTCACGTTGGGCACATTTTTGAATTGGGTCTGATGATCTGGTTTATTCAGACCAGATCATTGGCTGCTGGATTTCATCGATTTCGTTTTGAAAATCACTGTGTGTTTTCCGTTGTGTCTGTTTTGGGTTAAACGCTCTGAGCCAACAAACACATGATCAGACATACTGTGAGGGAGTGAGCAGAACAGAGATGATGAAGAGCTTCACTCAGCAAGAGAGAGCTCACAAAATCTCATTTACAGCTATTCATTGAACAGGTAGACTGTCGGGGGTTGTACAGTAGGCCTAACGCTCCAAGACATTCAGTCTTTCTCATCAAATGTCATGTATCTTCAGGTCTCTCAAATGCTCTTCTTCCCTATAAAACATCTGCAGTGCTCTTGAAGAATATCCTGTTTACAAGCATGTTGTCTGGTCAGCATGTGTCTTGCCTTTGCTGGCAAATTACTCCATTCAGTGGTGATCCTGGACTCTGTGGGGGGCTGGGGGTGGGGGGCTGGTAGAGAAGCCTCCATGCAGGAAATCGATAGACGCTAGCTACAGCTCACATAATCAAGTGCCCGCAGAGGGGGGGTTGGGTCAACAGCAATGCACTTGATGGTGTATTTGTGGGAGGTTTAAGTAGGTTTATAACTGTCACAACCCTGCTTAAGGCTGGACAGAGGAGAGACGACCACACCAGATATAAAACTAAAAATACATTTATTGTACATAACTGAAAAGACCATTCATGTAAAGACAAAGAAAACAGAAGCAAACCAAACAGGGAGGAGGCCGGGGGACAGAGAGAGAGACTGGCTGACTGCCGCCAAAGAGAGGAATCTCTGACACTTGTCAGGTTCCTGCAGTGAGAGGCCTTCACAGGGTCAGTTGTCAGTGGAAAATAGCTAGTATAAGGGGCCATTTGGGGCCCAGTTGCACATGAGCCCAAAAATTTGCATGGCTTGCCTCTCCTGATGGTACACCAGCAGGAGTGTGAGACTGTGTGAGATTAGATACCCACAAGGGACACACAAAAAGATCACAAACATAGAAACACTGAAATGTTCAAAAACCCGCACAAGGCACCTTAACCAGACTCATCTCATCCTTACTTGGAGGGAAACATGGCCAACACCATGAAAAAATTAGATCCAAGTCGTAATTAAACAGAAGTACTAATCTTTTAACCAGTGTCAGCGTCAGTGATTTCCTTAAGACATTTTTCAGTAGGAAACTGAAGGAAAAAAAAACTTCCCTGCAAAATAGCATCAGCAGGCTTTCATCCAAAAAAAGTCACAACCTGAAGTCTCAGTAAGGTTCTGCCATCCACTCGAATCTGTGCTGTTTTTATCCAAGCGCAACGGGCCTGTTCATTCTCTCTGTGAGTAACTAACCGTCAGCACATTTTCTCATTCGTCTTCCTCTCTTTTTTCAGGTGCTGGTTTGGCACACCCGCACGGAGAAGCCACACCTCGCAAATGAGCCCAAACATCAAAAGGACACTGTGGTCATTGAGGTGTGAGAGGACAACGCTGAGCTGGGGGGGGATCCTAAAGCAGAAGCTGCTGGTGCCTGCCCATTATCTCTTGGCTGCGTTTAGAGACAGCATCCTGCCTTCTCTCCTTATCGGGTTCATACAATCTGTTCATGACACACAAACAGACTCCGAGGAGCTGCATGATTCAAGATGCGAAGCTGTCTGTCAAACGTGCTTTATGAGAGCTGGATGGCCCAGAATATGTTACAGCACAAACTGAGTTGACTTGTACTGTTCATTTTCTCCATCCATGGCTTGCTAATGTAAAAAAAAAAAAACTGAAATTCAAATAGAAATGTAAAAAAAAAAAAAGCCATGCAAATCATTTTGAACCTTATGTCATTTTTAATCACTGACGCATCCTTGTCAAATTAACTGTGTTGCTGTGATATAATTACCATAAATGAGGCTTGTGGTCCAGCATATATCTGATGACAGTGGTATTGTGATTCTGGTGTTTGTCAAAGTTAAAGGAAGTTTTTAACATTTTGGAAAATATGCATTTTTGTTTTCTTCCTGGGAGTGACATGAGAAGCTTAGTGTTGATTTCATTAGGTTTGGACTAGCTTTAGCTTAGCTAAAAGACTGGAAGCTAATCAGGACTTGTCATTGTTGATTTTCAAATACAAGACTTTATAATGGGTCATGTGAGCAGGGCAGGTTGGAGGCTACAGTGGGTTGCAATTGGAAAGTGATGAGATAAACTAATACAGGTGCTAGCTCATTAGCAGCTAATACAGAAGCTATCTAGTTAGCATGCTAACTTCAGTTAATAACATTAGTGTTGCTCTCCATCTCTAAATACAGATCTTACTGAGTAAATTCATGCACCATATACATGAAACTCCCCAGTAAAATCATAAATTGAATTTTTTTTTTTTTTTAACATTTGTAGTATCCATTCACAAACTAGATGCAGACTGTTTCTGAGCTTATGTGGTGGTGGTGGATGTATTTATTTCAGAGAGCCATGGTAGCAGTTCTCCTCCCAACACCTACCCCAAACTATGTCCTGACTCCAGCTGCATCTCTGACGTTAACTAAATTATCACTGTTTTTCTGATCTCGCCCTCAGAAGTAGGAAAGTAAAAGTGTATTTCTGCAAGTATTACCGTCTGTTTCAAACCAGACTTCATGTTGCACTCCACACCTCTGTCACCGAGCAGATTAAAATGTTGAAAGGGAATTTTTTATATCACCTTTTTCTCCCTTTTATCACCTGCCAAAAGTTTTAGCTCCATTTGTTCTGGAAGAACTGCACCTCCTTCATGTCTTCAAGTTGGTGTGTACCTGTACCTGTAAACCACCACTCGGATGCCGACAGAAATGCGTCATTCTCCAGCTCTGGATCTCTCTGTTGACATTAATGACATTAATGTCTCAAAGTTTATGTGGCAAAGACTTATTGATGCCTAAATGCTGTGTAATTCTGCTTTAAATCACTCTGTATGATCATATGTAATGAACTTGAGCACCCTTTGCCGTGCTCCCATCCTGAATGTCTGTGAAGTATGTGATCAGGTTCAGATATGGCACATGTGAAGCAACATGCAACTTCTCTTCTGACAAACTGCCATCAATAATGTAGCGTCTGTGGGCAGACAACAAAGAAAACCTGCCTAACAAGAAAACGCACCTGCCAGCGGAGGGACGAGGAGTGAATGAAAGAGATGGGATATAAACGCATCAGATGGTTTCGCAGCTCAAATGTGTGAAGACCCATTTTCTCTGGTGGATTCAAACAGCGGTTATTACGTTAACACTGAATTTTACAGGCGCCTGAACATGTGTTGGTGTTTTGATGTTACACACAGTAATAAAAACAGGATTAAATCCAGGATTCAACAGCCTTTATTCCATATGACCCTCCTGTAAAACCTGGAACAGAAAAAAGGGAGCAAACAAAATTTCCTAAAGATAAAACAGAACTTTTACAGTTTAGAGTCACTGGATAAAGATGAACACAGAAAAAAATTATTTCTATTTATTATTTAATGCACGGAAACCACTTTTTTTTCTGTGTATTAGGCACCAGAAAATGTAAACATGTTGGAAATAAACCTGGAGGACATTAGATTTATTGAATTATGTTAACGTGTCATTCACAGTAACCACGTGTAACAGGGTGCTACTAGTTATTGCATGGCAGAGGGACCCTGTGCACACGGACATGAATCTCTGCATCAGCTCTCGGCAGTGTGATCGTAGCTCTGTGTGCATATATGTGTGTTTGTTTTGTTCGTTTCCTTTCTCACTCCCAGTAAACGAGGACTGGACAGTGATGACTGGACCCATCCAGGGTTTTCATACAGGTCCCCCTGTCCACCACTGTCCAGTCCTGGTCCTCCTCATTGTCCTCATCCTGCCAGTCTTAGCCCTCTGATTGGTCATCCAGGTTTATTTGCTTATGACTTACTGTGCTTCTCTTGTACTGCAAACAACAAAACACCACAATAAAGATGGCGGATGGCAGGACATATGGGTATAGCTTCATATATGGAGGGGGAAACATCTTGGATGTCAAACTGGTTCCGTGTTGAAAAGAACATAACAAAAATCAAAATCAAAAAATAGATGGAGCTCCGACCCTGCAGTTGGAAAAGAAGTGACAGTTCACATGCTGTTCCCCGACAATGATCTGAGAGGCGACACCACAACACAGTGAGAGTGTACAGTACAGTACCTGCTCTGCTATTTAAAGTGCAGAAAAGACAAACTGCTGTGATGCCAGCAGTGCTTAAATTTGCCTCGAGGAGCACAGGGTGAGAAACGGCTCATTTTAACAAGGAACTGTCTTAACTGGGTCAGAGCCCAGTTTCCACTGAACCCAGCTCGTTTGGTATTTAAATACTTCAAAACATCACATTGAGACTACCAACAGACATCCAGGGGACCAAGGGGCCACTCAAGTAATTACTGAGACTTAAAGAGAATCCTTGACATTTGGATTTTGGGTTATTTTCAAGCACTTTAAGAAACAGACTTGGATATATTCTCTTCATTAAGTACCAATTCTGGGTAACTGGCCAGAAAGTGTTGTCACATTTACTGCTTTTATGTACACATCAATGGTTCCCAACCTTTATTTGTCCTTGATTCTTTTTAAGGAATGTCTTGTTAATTTGGGGTTTTAAAACTTGAGTGATCACATCAACATACTATTATCAGTCAAAATAGAGCAGGCTTCTCCCACTGTCTTTACTTACAACTACAAGTTGTGTGAATACTGCGGTTTCCAGGACTTCAGTGACCTGTGGTGAACGTGACTGTGCTGGATTCAGGACAGGATCTGGCTGAACAGCTAATGCTATGTAGGCTAGAGATACTGGATTATATTAAGCTAATATCAAGCTGAGATTGATTACTGTGTAGTGTGTAGTTCCATGACATTTTACTCGTGCATTAGTTTACTTACAGAGTGAGATGAAGAGATCAATACCACTCTTGTGTCTGTGTGTTAAGTACGGAGCAAAAGTCAGGAGGCCTTTAACTTAGCTTCCTGAAAATACTGAAGGCATCTGGTTCTGTCCACAGAGCCTGTGTGTGCACGTTTGACTGTAGGAAGATAAAACATGTCAGTGAGATGAGGTCCTTATGAGCACATGTTTAAACTTTGGACAGAACATAGCTCACTGTATCCTCCTGCTCCCAGCCTCTGCACTAAGCTAGGCTGAGCCAATCATGTCTCGGCTCTAATTCAATACCTAACAGACAGACATGAGAGCTCTATCAATCCTCTAACTCTGAGCAGGAAAGTGAATAACGAGATTTCCCAAAAATGCAGAACTTTCCACATTTCCCAATATGGTGCTGACCGTCCTTAGCTGTGGAGGTTAACCTTTATCAACGTTTCAGTCTTTTTGTATGTGTGGGGAAAAAAAATGATTTTAATGATTTTATTTTGGCCCTACTTGCAACTGTGTGTCACAGTTTGAATACATCTTTGAGTTGGGAGAAGCTCAAAGAGACGATTGCTTCTCTGAGGATAGTTGAAGCTGGATAGGAAATGGTCGCCATATTTAACAATAAAGAAGTTAAGATTCAGAGAAAAACTGAACAAAAAGTTAGAATTCTCTTTTTCATATTTCCTTTTTAATGATCTTGTGATCCTGTCCTGAGGTTAGGAACCACTGGTGTATATGACCTTTACTGTAGAGCTAAACAGACTGCTCTGGGGGGGAAAACAGAAGTGGTTGTAATGAGACACTGTTTGACGTGATCCTCTTTCTGGGAAAATGGTCAAATTTTGTGAGAATGACTCAGTGAATCAGTGCATAATAACATCTACTGTATAAGCAGCAATAAACCCACGTCAGTCGAACCCTATGCTATTCAGCGATGCTAAATTTCACAGGAAACTGTTAAGTAAAGGGAGAAGCTCGTCTCCAGATGACTTCACCTGACAGAGTGCCGGATAAAACTCAAACCAAAGTTGGTGAGAGTCAAAGCATCAACCTCTCTTCTATGGCTCTGAGAAAGTGAGGGTTTCACATTATATTCACATAGATACAGTACTGCTCAGACGATTATCTGCTA
>OMNW01013890.1:0-10918 GCA_900303245.1 Selene dorsalis
TGGGGAGGAAGTTTGGGAAAAAGCAGGCAATGAGGTTGGATAAGCTTGTTAAGAAGGCTGGCTCTGTGATTGGAGTAAAGATGGACTGTCTGGGGGAAGTGGTGGAGAGATACAGTGAGTACACCAGCCTCTATGCGGTAGAACTTCTAAATCCTTCAACTTTTACTACTATTAATAAGGTAATAATAATAATAATAATAATTAATAATTATATATATATAGAATAATAATTCATGTTTATAACACTGGGGAACAATTTGATTTTTTTTTTTTTTGTTGAGTTAGTTTTTTATGCTGATGAAAACTAAAATTGGCATGCTGATTCCAAAATTGCAGTCAGTTTTTTTCTAGCATGTCAAGTTTTTTCTCCACAGCTTACCCTTCAGATAAGCAAAATTCCACTGATTAGCTGTAGTAAGACTTGCCAGCTGATTAATTACAGTAGCCATATCCTTTGTAAAAACATAAACATTGCAGTCATGCCTATTTCTTTCATATTTCGTTGTATGTCAATTTTTGTAAATTTAAGTGCAGTATTTTTCATATTTTTTAAGAAAACGGGGATCCTACAGTTCAAAACCTTGACGTGATAGAGAAAAACTGAAATCAGTTTTGGATTCCGTACCCAAAAATTAGTTAAAAACAACTGTCAGACCTAACTCAACAAAAATTGTGTTCCCCAGTGTAATTATTAACTTAACTATTAATCAAAGTCCTGTGTTAATAGTTACTATAACTTCATGAGACTGATTTTGTGATTTGGCTGTCTGGTGCCCTGAGGTGGATTTAATGTAAATTAAATCCTATTCAATTTTTTATAGTAATTATATATATTTTGATATTAATAAAAGTGCATTGTAAATAGTGCCCTCTATGTGAGATAGAGCCCAACATTTATGGTGCATAACATTAATTGGTGCTGCCTGTATGAGGTAGTGTCCAATCACAACATAATTGGAGCCATGTGTAGGGACACCTTAAATTTTCTGACATGAAGGGTGCTCCCTTATAAGGCATATTATTCTTATTATTCATAGTGGTGTAAAAACCCCAACATAAATAGTGCTTCCTTGTGAGACATCATTGCGCCAGAGCACACCATTAAATGGTGCCCCCGTGTGAGGCATTGTATTATTGTAATATTAGTTGTGCAACAGTCCGCACTGCGAGAAAAAACTTTCAACAAAACCCGTTGCGAATGCGTGAAGCCAGGGGCGTAGAATTGGGTAGGGACCATAGACTGTATATAAAAAGTGGACGTAGGCTTCCGGTCTGAAAAATGAAGCCAACGCAGAATTGACTTTACGTGCAATGCCACTGAGATCCGCTAGGGGTTGGTTCGAGAAAGCCCTGGTTCCAATACACTCTCATTCATTTTCAATCATGAAATACTCTTACAAATAAATAACTTTTTTTCACATGTCATAACCGTGTCAACAGCTAAAGCTCATCCTAAAATATGATCTGATGGTCCATCTGAAAAAAATTACATAATTAATTAGATATTAGACCTTAAAGATAAGGCATAATTAGGGGCGTGTATGTGGATTGACATGTCTGTTATCCCATGATTGACAAGCCAATGACAGACCTCAGGTCAGACAATGGTGGATCAGATGCTGGAGGATGTAACACCGGAGCGGAGCTACCGTTGTTTGCACATCGGTTAGAGACAGCTTTGTTAAATTTCTGACATTTTATCGATAGGTGTGGATGATGGATAGCCAGGTACAGTGTAAGCATTTATTTAGTTTGTCAGTTTTCATTTCACCGTGTTTATGACTCATCCAACGCTGCTAAAAGACCGAGGGAGGTCATATCACGATTCGGTAAATAAATGTTTTTTTTCTGAGTGTCTCTTAATCATTTTTCATTTGTTGTATATTCCTAAAGAGCACTGCATGCTCTCCTGTGTGTTCTCCTGTACCAGTAGAAGAAGGACATCATGTATGGAGCTGTGATGATGATGATGAAACCAGTTCCAGTTTGGCTTCCACTGATGAGAGAACAGATCAACTGTTTGTTTATTGTTCTCTCTGACACTTTTTAGGGCCAATACATACAGTCAATACAGGGTGATACATACATTTTATTCAGAACATGATTGTTGTCATTGAAAACGTAATAATAAAGAAACTTACTGTGATTAAATTCTACTATTTCTTTTACAGATTTACCATGACCTCATAATTAATGTAATGGGACACTTTGCTGAATTATGGTTTTCAGTATCATAACATTTGATTAGTTGACAAGAAACATCAGAAAAGCACAAGCTCTGATTTTAATTTCTAGATGCTTTATTATTTATCATTTCAAGGATGGTAATATTCAACATTTATATTTTTAGTGTGAGTAATTAAAACAGAAATAGTCTTGGAAGTTTTTCCTTAATTTATTATTGATTACAGCAGTGTGTGGTTGTGTTCATGTTGCTGTTAAAATTCATACCAGATATGGTCCATTAAAAACCAGAAAAGCAAATTTTAATAAATAACTTAATTTCATATTTAAACTGCACTAATTTCAGCTATTCGCAACACAGGAAACGTATTTAAAACTGTGGAGGATGTAAAGGTGAGCCTTTGTTGAGTAAATCAGCGGCCTCTGAGACACGGGTCCGACCCACCTCTCACTCCTCCTTAGCTCTGCCCTCTCATCCAAATAGGGTTTCTTCTGGTTCCAAAAACGCAAGATGGCGACATCCTGTAAGCCAAACTCCTGGGTTCAAAAATGGCCCTTCACAAACTAATGGGTGACGTCACGAAGGGTTGCCACTTGGTAGGGACAACATCCAGCCACTACAGTGTAGTCCCTATCCATAGAAATCCTGCCTCTAACCTAAATATTGCTCTCTGGCTCTGCTGGCTGTCCCCGCTGTCACTCCATCTGCTTGTAAAAGCTACCTACAACCTGCTAGCTGGACAGGAGGCCACAGAGCATGTATCTGCAACCGCGAGTGTAAGTTGTCAACATGTTGGGCATTTGTTATGCTTGGGTCACATCAGCTAGATGGAGTTTAATATCAGTAGTGTCATCTACATTAACATTTGTATTTGTGTCTAAGTGCGTGTGTATGTGTGTGTGTGTGTTTGGTAATTAGCACGTCAAGAATGTTAAAGAAAAGGAAAATGGACAGAAGACACTTCTTTAGAAGTCAAAGTGTAAGTTACTTCCAGGGTATATAACTGCAGAGCCTCAACAATACAGATATTGAATAAAAGACAATATTTAATGCCAAAGAGATACAATTTGTTTTTCATGTATTCTTTGTGTGGAAGGGAGCAACTGTTTAAAAAACAAAGAATATTTGTGGGGGAAAACACAATAAAACCCCAGAATCCAGATGCTAATGGGATTTTATACAGACATATTTTTGGGGAATAAATTACATGTAATAATTGTGTAAAAGTTAAACCATTTTTTCCGCAGGTAATAAGTGTACCATCAAACTCTATGATCATGTACCTGTTCATATGTTCTGCATCAACATATTTTTGTCAAGTAACAGACAGGAGAGAAGCTGGAGGACATGGAAAATGAGAGGCCACAGAGGAGGAGAGGCTGGAGGAGGTAGAGAAGATAGAGGAGGAGAAGCTGGAGGAGATGGACGAGATGCTGGAAATTCACAGGTGAGGTTAAATAATGATGGATATGTTAGCCATGATGATGCACAGTTGCACTACTGCATGAGTAAAGATGAGAACTCTTCAAAGTTAAGTCCTTGTCTTTTATTAGTTGCTTTAACTTAAAACATTACAGAGTGCATTAAATTCTATTCAGATATGCATTATAAACGTGTCAATTACTGAATTTTTAGCTGCCCAAGTGCACCAAAGGGTACGAACCCTGTTGTTATTCGTTTGTGGAATTAATTATTCTTCTGAACCAATTTCACCCCTTTCCTAAATAAAATTGGATCAATAGCACCCCCTCAAACTTTTGTAAAATGAATAACTTCGCGTGTGTTTCACCTACAATCGTTAAAATTGGTAGGCTTATAGGTAGTGAACCTTCACTTTGTCATAACTCCATCACGCATTGCCCGATTTGGCTGAAACTTGACATGTGTGATGAGGGGTCTAGGAGCATGAGGGGGGCATGGAGGCATAGAGCGGTGGGGGCGCGGTCGCTTCACTTTGTCATAACTCCATCACACATTGCCCGATTTGGCTGAAACTTGACATGTGTGATGAGGGGTCTAGGAGCATGAGGGGGCATGGAGGAATAGAGTGACGGGGGCGCGGTCGCATGAGGGCCCATCAACGCCGCTTGTGACTTTAATTTTTCGGATTATTATTGTTTGCTTGTTGTTTGATCAGCTCTACATAACGTGAAATTGTGATTGCAAATGCAAAAAAACATCAACTTTCAGGAGTGCTGCCATGGAGCACTTTTATGTCCCCACCAATGTCAAAATCAAACCTACTCCCTTGAGTGAAGCCACCTAAACAGGAAATGAAGCGGTGTGCCTCCTTCGACTGAGAGCAGGTCATCCAGGTGGACCAGAGTCCAGTAGATTGGACCTTAGGAGAGGCCTCAGTCGGTGTTTAGAGCAGCCCAAAAGACAGCCAGTCCATGCAGACCTGTTGGTGTTAAAGCCCAGACCCGATGTGGTCCCACTCAGTAGTACTCACTTGCAGTCGTACCCAGTCAAAAAAAAAAAACAAAAAAAAAACGACACGTTGCAACAGTACCTTGTGAGCTTGAACATGCGATATTTTCGGTGCTAGTCGACATGGCACACAACCATATGAATCTTTTATGTTAGATGGAGGGACCGGGGACTTGTCTTGCCTGAGCCCTGAGCCCTGACCCTAACCCGTGGGTCGTGTCGAGTTGGGTCCGGCACCTTGAGAACTAATGCGGTCTAAAACCTGCAAAGCTAGTCTGTGAAGCATCTTTGCTACGGTTAATGCTATTGTTAACTTAGATTCTATTACCAAACCTGCCTCCACCTTAAAATATGCAACAATGTGTTCAGTGCTGGGAATAACGGCGTTAGAGTATAACGGCGTTACTAACGGAGCCACATTTTGGGTAACGGAATAATTACTTAATTACTTTATCCATAACTGTACCGCCGTTATCGTTACTCGGGAAGTAACGTGACGCGTTACAATTTGCTGAATTGCGGTGGCAGTGTGCCCCGGGTGATGACAAAATCTAGGAGCAAATGACAATACGATGCCGCATAAATCTGTACTAAGGCGGCATTTAATAGGCCCGCATTCATCATTGCATGCATGACAACCTAGTCGCTGATCATGATTTGCTAAAAAAAAGTTAGGTGGGCGGAGTGTCAATCTTGTTCCCACGCATGTGAACACAGTTCATTGGAATCTACAGAGAGGGGTGAAGCGACAATGGCATCACCAAACCGCAAGGTTGCATTTTCGAATTGGAAATACAGGAATCATTTCACACTAGTTGAAGTCAAAGGCAGTAATGTTTGTGTCCAATGTAAACTGTGCCCTGGAAACAAGGTTCTGTCCACATCTATAACGAGCAACTCCAGTTTGATGAAGCACCTTACAGCATCGCATGGTGGCACATCTGCTCTAGGTATCGCTGCTAACCCACCCCCTAGCCCCGATAGTTTGAGCTCTAGCGAAGAGGGAGACACAGGCACTGCACTTAAGTAAGACAAACTTGATTTTTATAGTGAAAAGTAACGCAAAAAATACTTTTCCTGGTAACTAGTTACTTTTCTAGTGAAGTAACGCAGTTACTAACGCAATTACTTTTTTGGAGAAGTAACTGGTACTTGTAATTAGTTACTTGTTCAAAGTAACTTTCCCAGCACTGAACGTGTTCGAGCTACATGATGTTTCAAAGAAGCCTAAGACTAACTTAAAATAGTGTAACACCTAGTGATGTTCAAATGCTAACAAGGCCAATTAAGTAGCTAAGCTAGCTTTAGCGAGGATTGGCTTCGCTGCCATAGTAATGTTCATCAACTAATATTTCATGTCTGGCTTCCGTAACTAAGGAGGGTTATAAGAAAATACACATTTGTTCAGAATTACTCACAGTCAAGTCAGACTTTTCCTAAAAGTGTGTTCTACAACATTATGCGGTTTGGGGATTCTGGTATAAAAGAGAGAGAAAAAAAGAGTGGTTTAACCTAGAACTGGCAAGAGGTCATTTTGACCTCCATTCATTCTAATGCAAAAATGGTAAATAGACTGCATCAATATAGCCGTATACATTATATAACCAGTCAGACACAGCTCAAAACACTTTATAGTAATGCCTCACACACACACACACACATACACACACTACAAAAAATAACAATAGACAATAGATAATAGCTGGCCTGCTCTCCCTGCCTCTCCTGCCCACCAGAGGTTGTGTCCATCATTTTTTATGTATGTTTATGTTAACCAACTGATTCCATTTCCATGTTTACCCATATTCTGTGTTGTAAACTCTTTTCTTGTCTGTATACAACATCTATTGCACGTCTGCCTGTCCTGGGTCAGGGATCCCTCCTCTGTTGCTCACCCTGAGGTTTCTCCAATTTCTTCCCTGTTAAAAGGGTTTTCTTCTGAGTTTTCCCTCAGTCGATGTGAGGGTCTAAGGGCAGAAGATGTTGTAATGATGCTGTGTAAGGCCTTTTGAGACAAACTGTTTGTAAAAACGGGTTATACAAATAAAATTGCCTTGCCTTGCCTTGTCTAATGTTCAATGTTCATGAGTAATGTTTTTTTTTTTTTTCATCAGTTTGACACCTGTTTTATCTGTTCGACAGCTTTCCAATATTTTATTACATGTATTTTTCCGTTGATAGTTCAACTGAATTGAATTTTTATTATTATATGGCAAAAATAAAAGAATTCTAATGTGGCAAAATTCATAAAATTAGGGTTAGGGTTAAGTTAATTATTCATTTTAACAAAAAAAATGACCAAATATTCCAGTAACAGACTTCTGATTTGTAATGATAAAGCCTGTATAGTGGGTCATTCTAGGAGGTACTGCATTCTTGGCTGTTCTAGTATTAAAACTAATTGCTATTTGTAGTGTATTCTCAAAAATGTTGCTGAAACATACACTAATTATTACAAATATTTAAACCATGCAATCTGTGAGTCAAATATTCATTTACTTAGTAAAAGTAATTTACATTCACACAAAGATTCCTGCTGGAGTTCTACTAATAAATTTTGATGTAGTCAAAGCAAATACCCATCATGATGATATTCAGTTATTTATTAAGCATACATACCTATATATTACTGTCACACTTACAGGGTCCTTGAGTTATTTCTGACTTGCTGACTTGCATATTATGTATAATCAGAGAACACCGTTTCGGTCGCTGGGACTGTTGTGTTACGGTGTCAAGTGAGGAAGCAATATGGACCACGTGGGCCTATGTGACAGGTAGTATGTGACAGGTATTACTAGTCAACCCTCCTGTAAGAGAAACGCCTTACATTTAATGCAGTTATTGCAGTGTTTGTTTGAATACGTATGTGGTTTCATTTTGATTGTGAGTGTGTATTGGTGCTGGTGATTGTGCAGAGTGTGGAAATAAGAATGGAGATAAGTAATACAGATCCTTGTCTGTAGGGGTTAATTGTGCACTGATCTGTTGATAATGCCGCGGGGATCCAGTAGGGGGATCGTGCGCCTCTTCCTCACTTAATACATACGAGTGAAGGAAAGAGACGCATGTGTCCATTCGTCAACTTTCTCCCATTCATATTCCCCTTGTTTAAGGTAATCATCGTACACAACACTGTAAACTTCTGTACACATGTTAATAATACGTTTTACTGTTTAACTGTGGTGTGGTGGTGTGCTAGAGACATGGTCCCGCTGTAGAGCCAGACTGTTGTGTATGTTGTATTTGTTGTATAATGTCACTTAATACATACGAGTGAAGGAAAGAGACGCGTGTGTCCATTCGTCAACTTTCTCCCATTCATATTCCCCTTGTTTAAGGGCACAACACCAACAGAGTCCACACCTGGTGATGTCATAGAAATACATAACACACCACAATCAACAATCCAGCACAATCATATAAATATACATAAATGGACAATGAAGTAAATAGAGTCCATCACAACAGTGGTAGATGCAAGGCAAGTATATACACAAGGAGAGTATGACGACAAACAAGGGAATTATTTATATGACTATTTTTAAATAAATTTGTTTTTGAATTTTTAAATATTTAAATTTAGGACCCTGAGTGGAGCTCAGGGAGGATAAGAGAAAAGGCAGAGGCAATATGCATATCATCAACAAACATTTCAGACATATCATGAACACACATTGAGAGGCAGTTCATCATTCAGACCCCTGGGTGCCAACGTCTGAAGAGTATAGATCTAGTACACCTGCAGATGCTTCAACAGCAGTCATGATCTCCCCCCCTGCATGGTGGGCTGACTTTCTCAATGCCACAAAAATGTAGGGAGGAGATATAATGTCTAGAGTCGTTAAAATTAACTGCTAGGAGAGAGCTGGGTCGAAAGTAACACTTTTCAGATAAACATTATTTAAAATGATAACGTTACAGAGAAAAACAATTTTTTGTTGTGATCTCTATCTCACATGTGCACTGTATCAATTCCAATTTTGTGCAAATGTGAAATGATGATGGTGTAATGTGACTTTGAAGGGAAGTTGCGCTTTGTTGCTTTTGACCCAAAGAGTTGAGCCGAAAGTAACAGAGGAGTATTCTTGTTTTTATTAAAAATGTCTGACAATGCCCTTGTTAATATGTTATTACAAACATATTGTGACCTTTATCTTATTTGAAAATACATTAAATTTCATTTCATTTCATTTTTAGAATGAACAATCAGTGACACTCTTTTGGAGATCAGCTCATTAACACGCTGCGTTTCTTTAAATTCCTCTTCTTTAAATTACTGTGTGAATTCTTGTCAAATATAATTTATTAACTTCTACTTCTACTACACCGACTCCCCTGGGACTCAGGCTAAAACAGATCTGCTGCTGCTCTCCTATGCTGACAGCCTGTTCTCCTTGTCCACCGTGACTGGACCAGCATGATCCACTGATCTCTGCCCTTCTCCTGCAGTATCTACATACAGTCACATTGTTTACATTGTGTGTTTTAATCAATCCTGTAACACACACAGTGTGACCGCGGTACCAGCAGGGTGACAGAAATGCTCATTGTTAAAGGAGAAGTTTGTATTTTTGCAACCTGGACCTTATTTCTAGCATAAAATACATTCATTTACTCACCCATACAATTTTGGTGTAACTATTGGTTACACTATTGGTTATTGGTTGTAACTATTTCGATCCATTCTAGATCCGCATATATCCATATAATGGGAGTGATCAGGGCATCGACAATGAAACTCGTTCATTTCAACAATATTTTGTTATGAATCGCCAATACTATTCCCCTGTGAGTCCGGAGTTGCCTTGTTATTGTCATCCAGGGTTTTTTACATGGCTTTTTACTAGGTCACGCATGCTGTACATGCTGACAAGGTTAGACACATCAGACTGGGCTCAGAGAAAATCTCTTTGTTATTTTCGTCCCACTTTTGACCCGGCTCTCCCCTACTGGGTATTCCCTGTCATTCCAGCGTATGGTGCTCTTGTGTTTGCTTTAAAGGTTCAGTTGGTAACTTATATTTAATCATATTTGCTGTTACTGTATTCTGATAGTAGTACATGAAATGGGTAATTCAGGACCAAACCCAACTCTTCTTGCTCCGCCTACAGCCTGTTATTGTATTTGCAAAAATCCAATGCTCCCGGTGCTGTTCCACCAGTCAGGTAGAGGGAGCAGGGGCAGCCACCAATCACAGCTCGTACACGCTCTGAAGACAGGTACTTTCAATTTCGTCGACTTACCGACTGCAGCTTTAAGTTTCCCGGTGGTTTTGCCCACATATGCTAGGACTGCTCAGACCATATATTTGTCATCACTTTTTCTCAGACAGTGAATAGTTGACTCAATGCAGTATTGTCCGACCTATTTGAAGTCATAAATTAACTGTGTCCATTTAAATTTTATCCTAAAAATTACCATCATTTTTTAAATTTTTTTCCTTTTAAGTCACATGTGATAACCAACCCCACCAAAGATGTGAGAACTATCCTGTCTGTCAGCTCATCTACCATTTACAGAAGAATTAAAAAGTCTGATGGCTGTGGGTATAAAAGATCTTCTGTATTTCTCTGTCCTGCTACGAAGAGAGAAGAGCCCTCCACCACTGCTGCTTCTTTGATCCATCAAGGTGTTATGAAGTGGATGATCTGTGTTGTTCAGGATAGCCTCCTTCATCCTCATTGTGTATCTCTCCACCACTTCCCCCAGAGAGTCCATCTTTACTCCAATCACAGAGCCAGCCTTCTTAACAAGTTTATCCAACCTCATTGCCTGCTTTTTCCCCAAACTTCCTCCCCAACAGACTACAGAATAAAATAAAACACTTGCCACCACAGACTGATAGAACATCTGCAGCATTTTACTACAGATGTTTAGTGATCTGAGCTTCCTTAGGAAATAGAGACGGCTCTGCCCCTTTTTGTAGAGTGCATCAGTGTTAAGGGACCATTCAAATTATCTTATTATCCAGGTGTACACCTAGATATTAATAGGATGTCACCACCTTGATATCCACCTCGATATCCACTCCACAAGTGGACCTACAGAAGTCCATTATCATTTCCTTTGTCTTTGAGGTGTTCAGTATGAGGCAATTTTTGCAACTCCAATCACTCAAGGCTTTTATTAAATCGCCATATTCAGATTCCAGTCCATTCCTGATACATGCCACAATAGCAGTGTCATCTGAGTATTTCAGGATGTGGCAGGACTCAGAGTTGTATTTAAAGTCTGCTGTATACAATGTAAACAGGAATGGAGCCAGGACAGTCCCCTGTGGAGCTCCGTGCTACTCATCAA
>OMNW01013891.1:3659-25024 GCA_900303245.1 Selene dorsalis
CCCCCGACACATGCCTCTGAGAGAGTCTGGCCTCCTGTATGGAAGAGCTGTCCACAGATTATTCAGTCAGTGGAAATGAGAAAATGTGCAAGGAGAGAGGCAAGACTGAGCTCTGAATCTTTCAAGGCAAAAGTTCTGCTGTCACTTAAGGTCTTCTCCAACCGAGTCAAAAATGTGGAACCTGACTGATTAATATCTGGCAAATAGAATCATTTTTGCAGATTTCAAAACCTGAGATTAGTGCAGTCTTTTTACTTCGCATCATGCATTTGCCCACAGAACCTGAAGGGGAGCATAGACCATGATCTAATCCCTATATACTGTGTTTACTTTTGCACCATAAAATATAATTACATCTTGGATTTTTTAAAAATGCATTGCCCCTTTTTGGTATTCAAGGCTGAGTCACTGAGCTATAGCCTGTATTTTTTATAAGTAGGAACCAGTGCAGTGTGTCAGGACTAAGCCAGGGTCATCCTGTAAAGTATTTTTAAAAAGCAGGGAGTTGGATTTGGCTTCGTATTCAAAGGCAGAATGTGAGTCAAGACTGCATCTTACATCAAGCCTTTTTTGAATTCAGGGAGGCTTCCTGAAGATGTGGTATAATAATGTTGTAACCAGGCTGACAGCTGGCTGTCCTGTGCTGACATCAGACACCACACCAAGGAAACACGGCAGTCGAGAGTAACTCGATTTAAGGAGCCTGTTCAAGGAGTTTTACTGCTCCCTTAACAGGTGGTTTCTAAACATTTCACTTGAGGCGTCTGCTCTGTTTACATGTTTAACGCTGCTATTGATTCAAAATGTGTTCTGTGATTCTGCTTCCTGCTCCTGAAGATTTCGTTCATATATATCTCAAAAGCGGATCTCGCCGTAGATGTTAACCAAACAAAACATAATGAGACTAAGTATTATTTTGAGTCTGCCCCATTTGCATATTGGCAGAACAAACAAAACATTACCACGCTTCTCTGATTTGAATTTTAATGCTGCCCTTTGATACTCTGTCCTACATATTTATGTAGGTTTTCCACAATCATCCAGTATTAAGAAATAACAAGAATGCATATTATTACCACGGATAGTGCATCTTATTTTCTTATTTTCTTGACTCGAGGGATATGTCTTCTACAAATTATCAAAATATTTTTTTTACGACTTGCCAGTGTCTGTGCCCTGTATATTTCCATTTTTAAACCTTCAACTTTTGTTCTCTCCCGCTTCTCTCGCTTTCTACTACAGCTGACTAATCTAACAGAAATCCACGATCAGATCAGCGGGATGGCTCGGTGTCCCTACAACCCCCTCCACAACTCCACTGCCCTCATCACCTCCAGCGGGGAGCTTTATGCCGCCACTGCTATGGACTTCTCCGGGAGAGACCCCGCCATCTACCGTAGCCTGGGTGGCCTCCCACCGCTGAGAACTGCCCAGTACAACTCCAAATGGCTGAATGGTAGGGTGTTGCCATAGTTTGAGATTCAGAAATACGTTATCAGTTTATTATAACGTCTAAAAACTGTTACATAAAGATGAGCCTCTTGGAGTAAAAGAAACTCAAAGAAAAGGAGATTGTGTCTTGTTACTTTTTTGTACAGCTATTAAATATCAATCCTGCAGCTGGTGAGGATTCAGTGTTTTGCTCAGGGGTACTTAAGCATGTCAGATGCTTCTCTAATGTCGGAGTTGGTATCTGTTTCTCTTAGTTGAAGGATTGTATTCCTTCTCAAATCACCTCTGTGCTGCGCAAAGTAGTCCCTCCCAACATAAATGTTCCATTGTGCCTTTTGTCAGTAAAAACTATTCTTTCTGAAGTTACTAAGCTTCTAGAAAATCTTTATATTCATCTCACCCTTTCTTTGAAGAGCATGAATTCTTCAGAAATCAATGCCTTTTCCACCTGGAAGCTCAGACTCACTTCACGCTCTGGCCAGAGAACTTGAGACAGCTTAACAGAGGGGGGAGGTCAATCTGTATCTTGTCAGCATCTGATTTTGTATCAGATTCACATTTAAGCAAAATTGAAAAAAGAAATTAAAAGCCACCACATACATCGCTTTGCAGCAACCTTCTGGGAAAAAAGGTTTAATCACTAATTTTTTGGCAAATTGATTTTTTTCCCCCCCTCTGTCTCCCGCTGCACTGCTTTGAAGGTGCAGACGAGAAAAGGGTTGAAATGAAGAAGGGGGGGGAGAAAACACTTTCATTTAAAGGTGAATTAAATCAATGTCACTGAGAATAAAGTGTGCGGTTTAGATCTAATAATGTCATACATAAAGATGAAAGCCTTAGTTGACAGTGTTGTGGAGGTCGTGTGTTTTCAGATAGGGCGAGAGTTATTACGCTACACCTGTTTTGGCCATTTCTCATCCTAACCTTTAGGTTTGGGGAGTGAAAAATTAGTTTTCTTATTACAACACAACACCATTAATAACTTGGCCTGTAGTTATTAATCCCAATCACCTGCTGTTGTGTGGGCTGTACACTACACACATGCGAGTCAATCAGTCACAGCCCATACCCATTTACCCTCCTACTACCTCTCACTCCCACAATCTCAAATATTTTCCTTTTGCCATTTCTTCTTCCTCTCTCTGCACTTCATCTTTTTCTCAGCTCTCCTCAATTTTTTAATTTCTATTTTCTCTCTCTGGCACCCTTCCACCAATCATTTTCTCCCATTTTCGTGTCCTCTCCGTCCACAGAACCAAACTTTGTCTCCTCCTACGATATTGGAAACTTCACCTACTTCTTCTTTCGAGAAAACGCGGTGGAGCACGACTGCGGCCGTACTGTGTTTTCCCGCGCCGGCCGTGTCTGCAAGAATGACATTGGTGGTCGTTTTCTCCTGGAGGACACCTGGACCACCTTCATGAAGGCTCGGCTGAACTGCTCCCGACCCGGAGAAATCCCCTTTAACTACAACGAGCTGCAGGGAACATTTTACCTGCCAGAGCTGGAGCTGCTTTACGGCATCTTTACCACCAATGTGTGAGTAACATGACAACATAAAGTGATGATAAATAACTTACCTCCTTCATGCTCAAAAAAATTTACTACCTTGTCACTTTAGAAATTATACACAGTGAAATTACACATCAGATAAGTGTAGACTTCGTCACTATTTCGTTTCTATTCCCGCATAGCAAATAAGAGGTTTACAGTTGTAATTGTGTTAAATTTACCATGAATTCTTCATCATTTTTGAAACAATCGGCCATGTATTTTAAAAAGTGACGGACAAAGGCATACATCTTTATTTTAGCCTGCGGTTTTTAGGCTGAAATATCAATCGTTGCATATTTTTATCTGCTGTAGCTAGCTGGCAAGTGTAGCTAACATTAGCTACAGCTAAGTTGATTGGAAATGTGGTCTTTAGCTGACCTGTCAAAGCTCATGTTTAAAAATCATAATATGTAAAAGTTTAATTAAATATGGCTACATACATGTTTTGCTGGAGGCTTAAGCTACAGGCAAAAAACATCACCACCTGCTGATTATACACACAGAGGATATGGAAATTAAAATAATAGCATTTCCATGTATTGCAATGACCAGCACCTTGTGATTTACAGTATCCTAATAGTCCAGTCCTGTTCCTAATTTCAGCCTAATATTACATTGTTTGACTGCTTTGCCAACTTTAGCAAGAATGGCAGCATTTGTGATTTATTTTTTCGTTCTTTTTAAAGTTACATATCATTAGTTGTTCCACAAAACCCATTTCAGTAGTTTCATTAAATTTTTCATTTACATAATTTCTTTGTTTACAAATTGCTTTCCCCCTGCGTCATGAGGGATCTCTGTATATTTTTCACAAATTGTTCTGTTTTCCATTAGTCTTTACATTTCAGCGATTTTTGGTTGCAATTTGCATATATTGATTCTTTGAAGGAAATCCAACCCTCATGTAAATAAGGTAAATAATGAGGTTAAATCAATCAGAAACTTTAAAGTTTTAAGTGATTTACAGTTATTTTTCAAAATAACTTTCACTTTTACTTTCAGCTACGTGTGTATGTTTAATCATATGTAGAGTTTGTTCAGTGAATGATGAGCCAAAGTGAGAACCAGCTCATAGCTTGTCGATATCAGGTGAAAAAAATAACCCATATCATGAGATGTTTCTTTTATCCTTTGCTCTACACAGCCAGTAAAGCTTCATGTATAATTCAAAGTGTTTTTGGCATTACACTACACATTTTGTAAACACACCTCACCGTGCACCCACATTAACTTGGCATGTGACCTTTCTGTACCATACGCACAGAGTGTACAACCTGAATGATAAATGACAGTACTGTTTAAATTCAAAGTGTATCTTGAATTAAATTAGAAATGGAAATCGTCTCACGTACATGCACAAACCAGCCACAAACATTGTGTATTCCAGCAGCTATTTGACATTTAAATCTCATAAAAGAATCTTATTATCACTTATTAAAAGTGTTCACTTTACCACACACGTGGAGGACACAAGAGATCGAATTCATCCACGGATGAAAACTATTATTTTCAATTTTCACAAACATCACAACCCTTTCCTGTCTCCCTGTCTTTTTTCTTTTTTTTCTCTCATAGCCACAAACATACACACACACAGGCGCACACCATTATTAAAAGCTGAGCAATCTATTCTTTATGGTCAGTGCCTTCACATTGCTGAAAAAAAGTCTTTTGAAGGGTATTGGAAACATTTCCCCCTCCAGGCACAGAGTTTAATGAACAGCCGCGTTGGATTATAATTCACATCGCCGAAGTCTCACAGTTTGAGTTGAGAGTTAATACTCTCATTCTTTACTTTCTCTTCGGAGGGAGGAGACCAGTACTTGTTGAAACTGACAGCTCAAAAAGTCAAAGCTGTATTTCAGGTCGAGATCTGTACAGTTAATCAGACAAGCTGAACAGTTTAATTGTGTCCTCTTGCCTGATTTATAATCCAATAATGACAATCACTTACAACAGCAGTCTGCGTCTGTCTGCCTGGTGTTTGATTTGTATTGTTGGCTGAATGTAATGCAAACACACACAGGTCAGCTTTCCAAACACCAACAAAATCTGAACAGAGTTTCCTGCTTGTAATGCAGTGTCCTTTTCTAAATTTGTGTTTCTGTTTCTCCCTCTCTCATTCATCACTCCCTCTATTCTCTCACCCCCCCTTTGTTGGGTCGCTCCTCCCTTTCTTTCCTGCCATTCAGAAATAGCATTGCTGCATCCGCGGTGTGTGCCTTCAATCTCAGTGCCATATCACAGGTCTTCAATGGGCCCTTCAAGTATCAGGAGAACTCCCGGTCGGCCTGGCTGCCCTACCCCAACCCCAACCCAGACTTTCAGGTAACAACAAGAGTAATTTCGTCAAACAGGACTCAAAGTGTCTGCGGCCATGCTAGCAACTCTCTGATCTTTTAGCTAAATGCTAACATCCATATGCTTGCATGAAAAGATTTTGATGTTTACCAAGTCTCCCATGTTTAGGAGTCTTAGTTTTGTATATTTAAAGAGGATCTATGCAAGATTTGCACCTTTATTAAACGGTAATTGTGATAGTTAAATGACCTGTTACGGGAAGAATGGAGGCTCTTCATTTTTTTCATTGGGTAAAAAAAAAAACTTTAACATGTTAATTCTGCTGGAGGAGAATTGAATGGATGGCCACTGTCAATAGAATTAGTCTCTTGGGACCATCAAAAATGCACGAATTGTCACAGCAATATATGTAATAAATATTTAGATATTAGAGCATTAGGATCAACTGACTGACCAACCAACCAACAGACAGGCAGACATTTCCATGTGAAGTGTCATGCTACTTTGTATGTCTCACATTTTTAGTAAACCTGTTCATAAATTCCATGGGAGTTTTAATTCGAAGCTTTAACGATCATTTGCTCATGCTTGAGGTAATTTGCACCGAAGACACTGCCAAGTCACTCAAACTCTATGTGCAGCCAGGTGCATATATTAGGAAATGTATGCATTTAGTACATTTGCAGGTATCATTCTGAATAAATGTGTGTTCATACTGATGAACCTCCCCAGTGAGTGCTTCGCACTCATTAATTTCACCCCCTTCTCTGCTCGTGAACGTGCACATTACAACCACTCGTTATAAAATCCAGTGGTTTTTACAATGGCACAGTCGTTCCTTTCAGATGCGTCACAGCCTTGTTCTTTGAACTGCAGTCCTTCACAATAAATTGCCCTTGTTTTGCACAAGTGCTACTTTATGTTTATATTCCATCCTAACACCCCGAGGGCAAACCAAGCCGCACTGGGGCACCTTATTCCAATATGAGGCCCTGCATGATAGTGATGACACAGAGGGAATGTTTTATTAGCAGGAGAAGTGGCTCTCAGATGTATCAGGCTTAGCAGATAGTGAGGGAGCTAATCCACGCAGCCCTCCACAAGGGATTGAATTCCCTCTGAGGTCTGCGCTGCCAATGTGTGACACACGCCTCACTTCCACTCGTCTTTCCTTTTACGGCCTCTCGATCATGTTTCCGTCAAACCAGCAGATGCCTGCTATCAAGAACTTACACTCACATTATCTGTAACGACATGCTCATGCAGAAAAAGGGGATGAAATGCTCATGCAGAAAAAGTGCTGGCTGTGACAGTTTAATAAAGAAAATAAAAAAATAAAAAAAAGCACACACCCATGAATCTGTAACACATGAGGCATCTCACTGCTGCCATGCATTCCCGTATCTACATGTCAGCAGCTGGTCAAGTAAAATTCACTTACCGTCAAGAAAACCAATTTTCTCTATCTGGTCAGTGCTGACCACAGTTTTATCCTGTTCAGCATACTGTAGGTACATCACAGAGGGGTTTCTATAGACCACTGTCTTCCATAAGGCTGTGTTCCTCAAGGATAAACCAGGATAAGTTGTTCCTCTATGTCCCCATCTCTCCACTTAAGCCCTTGCACAATAGCTGCCCCTCACCGCTGGACCGATGCGCACTTTATCTAGGTTTCAGTGACATCTTCATCAAGCATTTGTCAATGTTGGGGGATTAGATTTACGAGCTCAGGATTTATGGCCTGTCTGTTTTCATTCCTTTGTGCACACACACCTACACTCATGCCCATGCACAAACAGACACCTACACGACACCAGCACCAATAAAAGCCACTGACCCCATACATATCCCCACACATATCCTATGCACATGTATACATGCACAAAAATAGGGTTACAGATTGCTGCCAAATAGAGATAATTATTACTGTGAAGTCATCACTCAAGATGCTCACACTGGTCATTGATTGAGAGCTTAATTCCCTGTCTGTCTGCAGAGAAAATCCCCCCATTTATTTGAACCACACGGATTGATCCAGCTGGGTTTATTCAAGCTATGAGTCATGTTCGTTGTGCATTAGGAGCTAATACCGTCTCTGTGTTGTATAGGTTTTCTGTCACACTGTAATTGCTTACTGTAAAAACACATTCATTGTTAAGCTCCATATGAAGGAAAATATGTTAAGTGAGACTCTGGGCCAAATGCTGATGGAAAGTTTTGTTGTCTAATACATTTCAAAGAGGAACAAAAAAAGGTGCTGGTTTTCTGTGCTTTCCCTTCAACATTATAAATGATTTCATTAAAACGGACCCAAAATATTATCATCGGATCGTATTAGGATGCAGAAAGTTTAAATAACCTTCTGTGTGTTTTAAAGAAAGAAAACATACTGTAAAAGAACCATATTTCTGAGAGGCACTTAATATCCTGGCAGAGGACAGTGTGCTGATGATGAGCGGGACAGCCGAGTGTTGAATGGGCCTTCAGCCAAATGATGTCCCTCACCTTGACTGTACCATGGAAATCACAACATCCATCTCTCTGTACATTCACAGATGCCATAGACCCTCAATGGTCAGTGCTTAACATTGTCTCGCTGTTGCGGAAATGCGATCACGCCAACACTTTAGCATTCACCCACATGCAATGCGAGGACAAACCACAAGAGAAAACCTTAGACATATGTTATTATCTAGCCCAAACCACACCCACGCAACACATTTTTGCCATAAACAACAGACACATTCAGGGCACACAAGCGCATGTACACACAGTGCTGCATTTCCCTGTCCTTCAGGGCTTTAATTTCCCATCTCCTGATGTGGCGAGGGCACTGATCCATTGCCCGTTCCAGGGGAAGCCCTCCATGTTTCTCTCATCTGTCATCCCAGGGAAGGCCAAGGATTGATCTGTATAGAGTCTCAGTGCTGCCGCTACTGTAGCTGGTCGGCAAGGACTAATCGCCACCCAAGGCCCAGTTTTCAGTCCCTTTCAAATAGGCTGTGTACGATCAGCCTGGAGCAAATTTGTGCAGCCCATCTGAGTTGCTATGCTCAAAACAAAAACATACCAGTCATTTGGGTTTGTGTAATTGTCGAGCACAGCTTATTTTTGTTTTCTCTGTCCTGTGTCTTAGTGTAGGCCTATTCTTTGTGGAAGGGGCCTCAATCCACAATCCTGATCCCAGTCTGAGACCTCTTTTACTGAAAAGGCCATGCATGGTTAGCTGTACTCATCCAGCTCTGCCTTGGCTGGCCTAGGTTTAAGCTTCACCTTGTCCCACTCTGTTTTCCAACCCAAAACAGGGCATCAGCACTGTCCTGTGAAAATCAGCCACCAACATACAAACTCTAAAGATTTTCACTGGACAGAGAAAATATGCTACAAAAATTCACACTATGTGTTCTTTGTAGTTAGTTTTAGTATGCTTGTAGTGCCACAGTGGCTGATGATAATGCAGCCTGTTTCTGATTGCAGTATATTGTATAATATCCAATGCTGACTAGAACCTCTTTCAGCTTGGAAAGCAATATTTCAAAATGTCAAAGGTAATTTATTAGCTTGTTTGCTGGAAAAGAAAAGAAGTACAGTTCAAATAATGTCATTAGAATTGGGAGAAATCAATATATTTTAAGGTTAAAAACACTCAAAATCTTTTCTATCCTGCAAAAGCACAAAAAAATATATACCAAATTTCTGATGCTTCAATGTCTCTTCTTTTTACTCCCATTTGGAATCAGTTCAGCTTATTGAACTCTTTTTAATAAGTGAACTAAGGGAAATATCTTACAAAAGTGCTCTGATACCGACTCTGCTGCAGTAGCACAGCTCCACTGGGACACAAAAGCACAACTTAGTGTCAACAATAGCCACTAAAACCAAATTAATATGTGACAAGGAAATCTACCTATTTATGAGATATTTCTGTTATTAAAGTTGTTCAAGTTGAGTTTTTCCTGGAGTCTAAAATCTTGTTTTCAAGTCACTCTGATACTTATTTTATTGAGGGAGTTCTTTGTGTGAATGATACCGTTACACTGAGAGAGAGCATTTTGTGAGAAATACTAACAGAAGTAATAAAAGCTCTAAAGATGAAACGGTTTTGGAGATGTTAGCTTATTTCCGAGGTAAAAATTAACAATCAAGACACCTTATTATTGGGTTACTAATAAAACTCACAAGCAATATATATGCATATGAGGAAGAGATAAGTTGCTCAGTCAAACGTTCATTCGCTCTCCTACCAATCTGTGTTGACTGCAAAGCCTTTAGGTTGTGAGGATGGTAAACCTTCACAATGAGGCTGCAATTGACTTTAAAACCTTGCTCGCTTAATCATCCAATTCCCCACTTTTCCAATCTATGCATGTACCACTAACCATAGAAGTGGCAACTTATTTATGTAGCTCACCATTTCAAAGACCTTGGCTTTAATATTACAGTCAGTCACACTCTTTTCTTTCTGATTTCCCCACCTCCACAGTGTGGCACCATTGACTCCGGCTCCTACGTCAACCTGACTGAAAGAAACCTGCAGGATGCCCAGAAGTTTCTGCTGATGCACGAGGTGGTCCAACCCGTGGTTCCTGTGCCCTACTTCATGGAGGACAATGTGCGCTTCACTCATGTGGCTGTGGATGTTGTACAGGGGAAAGACATGCTGTTTCACATTATCTACTTGGCTACTGGTAGGTTCCTCGTACTGTGTGTATTCAGATATTTTTCTATATACTGTATTTATTACTATCTGCTGTGTGTTTTGTGAAAAAACATACACATTCTGAGAGTAGTTGTTAATTTGTGTCTGCGCTCATGAGTTCACTTAGGACTGTCATAAACTTTGTATCATTCAGTTTCTAGTTTTAAATTGTTTGTTATTAATGCTATGGATTAATACTTCTTCTGTAAACCTTTGAAGTGCGCTCTTTGCATAAGAAAACAGGCCTGTAAGAAGAAGAAGAAGAATGAAACCAATAGATATGTAGTTCTGAGGAGACATCAAAGCTTCGTCTGCTGACATGAGTTTGATCGCTTTTCACCTCCATATGTTCTCCATATGACAGAACATACTTGCATATCAAACCACATATCACTCCTATGCACTCTTTACAAAGTGTTCATAAACAGCAAGCCAACATTCATGTGTCAAAAGTAGACAAACGGGTAATTAATAATACACACACACAGCTTACGCATTTTCCCTGTTTGAACTGCATGGCTCTGCCTGCTTATCAGTACACTGTTTGATCATACTGGTGTGACAAATATGTGATGTTAGACTTTCCAGAGTGCTGAAAACAGTATCAGCAAAATGGCAGACACACATCAGTGTCTGTTCTGTGTTATGATATAACACACTGTATGGATTAGGAGGGGATGTACCGAACAGAATTTGAACGTAGTGACCCACGTCACTGTGCTGATGTACCATAGGCCTACTGGGAAATGTCAACATGATCTCGCTGTTGTAGCATCAGTGTTATTTTAGGATATATCACATGCAGCACACACACATACAAGCTGACACACACAGACAACCTGTTCCAGTTCACTGCCTTTGTGCTTGGCATCTCCCTCAAAAACTCCCCTCTCATTGTTTGCATGGTGCTGTGATCAATGTAGCGTCAGACCAGAGCTGCCCACACTGCAAGTTCCCCAGACACTAACCAGACGCTAATGAAAACATCTGAAACACTGCCAAGGCCATTGGGTGGCATGCATACTGTACCTAATCATATCCTATTATTAACGCCTAAATGCACTTCAGTGATTGGGGCCATTATGGAGAATGTGGTAGCTCTGAATTGGTTTCCAAAGGGGTCAAAGTGTCGGCTTCTTTTACACGATACACACGGTTTGCAGTAGTTTCATTTGAATTGTTATTCAGCTCTCGTCAGTAATTGCAGCACCTTTCTAGTTCTTCAGTAAGCATGAACAAAATTCAGCAAAACGGCAAAAGATTAACTTGAATAGGTGCGGTTTGAGTCTTACTAAAGGAATGTACACTGAGAAAAAAAAAAGAATTATTCATTCCACGTTACTCATTGAAAAACTAATCACTTCAGTCATTTCTCGACAGTTATTACTTGTTACAATTGCTTCTCAACCAAACTCCATCTAAGTTCCCATACAGATGCGTCACATTCTCTGTATCATAACAGAGAGGAATAGAAGAATTGGAAAAGGAAACATTATGAGATATGAAAAGCTTTTATTGATCCCTGAGGGGAAATTCAGATGTTGCAGCAACACCAAGACAGAGAAGCTCAGATAAATAGATAAAGGTAAGTAATAAAAAATACAGTACCAAAATATTTATAGCTATACATGTGCAATTTAAATCAAAATTTCAAGGCACACAGTACAGTACACCTATATTATCTACAGCTAGTGGTGGAATAATAATAGTGCTGTGCCCTCTCACAGCAAGTGAAATTGTGCGGTGTAATCAGTAGTATTTCAGTAAACACTAGTTTTAAAGTTCCACTGGTCACAATTCACAGTATCACAGTTTAGAAGACATTATGACATGTTACTGTAATACATACTGATTTATTCATATTTTAAGGTTCTAAGTGCGATGTCAACAAAGTTTAATTTCTGTATGAAAGAAAGAGGTGACAGCTTTTGAAAGTGTGTGACAGCCAAGTGGAGACACTAATCAAAGTGCTCACTACTGAGTTTATTCTTGTGCAAGTTTTTCACCACACTTGTTGCTGAAAATGCTAATTTTGTGGATTTTCCATTTACCCTTCTGATAACTTGATGTGACAATTTCAGCCGGTGTCATTTTATGGTTCTTACCACAGAGGTCTGGGGACAAACATATTCGAAAATAGCAATTGTTTTAAATTAGTAAATTAAGCATTGCTGTGTCTACTCATGCTTGAAAACAATTTTCACAGTCAGCCTTTATTTACATTGGCACTTTTTTTTTTTTTTGTTCTTTAACTCAGTCTTTTAACTCAGATTCTTCTGACTCTCAATTACTGGCAGCTCAGAATGTGTGCATGAGATTTCATGATAGCCATGTAACATCCGGAAGTGATGCGAGTCGGGTTGCTTTGTAATGTGCTTCGGGGCCCAAATTAAATTGTATGGAGTTTACTTATTGAGTATGTGGGCTCTATGTAGAAGGTTATAAAAGGGGATCATGTATTATATTACATTTATGATATAATATTGTATGTGTAATGTAACAGTGTATTTATCTGTAAGCATAGAAATAATATCATATGACTTTTTAACAATAGCCCAGGCTTCACTTTCCCATACATCTACAGTTTTAGAGTTAGCCACAGTTAGCACACAGCTGAATGAGTGAATACACCCTCCAACAAGTGGATAACATTAGTAATCCAGCTAATAACACACAAAATGATGAATAAGACAACTTCCCTGAGCCAGTCCCTATGTCCCAGGTCCTAGGTCAGTCTGTGACATCAGAGATAATTTGCTGATTGGGCAACTGCATAATTCTTTATAAGACAACTATCCCTAAAAAGTTGAAGTAACAAAGTTGCACAAGTAACTACATAATATCTGAAATTCAAAGTTAGTACTTTGTAAGTAATGTACTACTGCCCAACACTGCTTGGGGCAATACTTAACTTTTACATTCCCTACCTTGAAACTGTCTATTAGAAATTCACCCATTCTTCTTTTGGCATCACTGTGCACCTAATTACTTTTTCTTCACCCAGGGGATTGCATGTATAATAGATGATGTTTGTTTTAACCCTCCCCAAAGACAATCCGCTTCATCCCATGGGGCTTACCTTACATAAAATAAAGGTTAGGACATATTCACAATGACATGGATTTCCGCACTTTTCTCTCCCTGAACTACAAAGTGGTTTCATCCCTTGGAATATCCCCTTAAAGAAAAGTAGGCCAGTAATTGTGTATTCAGGTGCCTTACCAATTCCCTGGTTGCATCTACAGCATTGCATGTTGATGGCATAACCAAGGTTGGCACGGCAGCCCCCACCAGTCTTTTTGACATTGCTATTTAAGAGCCTCTTTGTTCGGGAGTGATTGTTGTGTGGTTCAAATTGAGTTCACGTCAGCTTGTGTAAAGTTTTGTTATCCGGGATATACTGTGTGTATGTACATCCTTATGTGCATGCCCATATGTCCTTATTAACTCTCTTCTCATCTTGCCTCTCTGTTGCCCTTTTCCCTGCTACTTTACCTTTTCCCGTGTAGATAAACACCTCCCTTACTCTTTCTGACCAAATGTCTTTTCCCCTTCTTCCACTTCCAGATTACGGGACTATCAGGAAAGTGCTCTCCCCTCTGAATCAGTCCACGGGGCGCTGCCTATTGGAGGAGATCGAGTTGTTCCCGCCCAGGAAGAGGCAACCGATCCGAAGCCTGCTGATCCTGCACAGCCGCAGCGAGCTTTACGTGGGCGTAAGAGACCAGGTCATCAAGATCCCACTCAAGAGATGCAGCTACTACAAGAACAGAGAGTGAGTACATGTACACACAAACACCATTAATCTCAATGGAAACCGTCAAAAGCAAATGTGCACACAGCAAAGTTCTAAAGCTCCCTCTTTCACAAGATGGTCTTTATCTGCAAAGGCCAGGCCTGTGTTGTTTGTCAGAGGCCTTTGCTGAGATTTAAAACCCTGTAAATCAGCTTTTGTCTGAGCCACTGGAGGTGCCCATGGCTACCCTCTGTCCGCCTGCCTCACTGTCTGCCACTAGTTGTCACTGACCCACACAAGAAACTGTGCACTTTCTGCCTCACACAGCTCTGCTGCAGCTGTATGTCTGTGTGTGTTTATCAGATATATTGAGCTTCTGTCTCTCTGGAAGACAGGCCGTCAGGACATAAATATTGCTAAAGAAAACCAGATACAGAGGCCAAGGTGTGAACACTCACCACAAGATTGAGATCCCATCCATCACTGTATCCAGGAAGGGAATCACACCTACATCTCTTATCTCTCACACAATGAGTAGTTATTGGAATACGCGAAGTTAGGGCTTCATGTTACGGCTGTACCTCCGTGATAGATGCTGCAGCCATTATGCTACTTCATCACCTCATCGTTCACTTTTTCTTGTGCAGAAAAAATCGATGAGAGAAAAAAGAAATAAAACCATGCGCTGGCAACAAAAGAGGAGTTACTGGGTGCATCGCTGACTCTTCTTTGAGCTTTACCTGTTTGAAATATTAGAAGGCTGTCGGTCTTTGTTTGGCTACGCTGCTCACTGATGGGTGGTGTACAATCTGCAAGGCCCTTAAGGCTCTTTGGCAGACAGGCATTAGCTTGTGTCTTCTCAGTTTCATTTTGCGCTATTGTCGTCACCCCTGATATCCTCTCCTGTGCAGATACAGTCCATAACTCTCTGCTTTCGGTCAGCCACCCAGACGCTACGTCAGCTACCTTATGTGTGCAGGCACGCACAAAGTGTTTGCCTTTCTACATTTTCATCTGAATGGATGCATATGATCTTGTGCTCTTGCGTAAGAGCACTGATTTTTGTGTTTCTGTGCGGTTCATTGTTATGAAATCCACGGAGAGTTTTGGCTACATTTCACTGGGGGCATGTCAGACTGCGTTGATGCCTGTGGCTCAGAGATATGTCATTGTGCTGTCATTGCAGTCTCATATTTGCATGAAAAGAGTAACATCAGGCTTTTTATTGCAGTCAATAAACCACCTGAAGCAGATACGACAAAGACAGATCTGGCTATCTTTGCACCAGTGTATTCAGTGAATGTTTCTTGGGCTGATAAGCAATATGAGCCAGAAATGAATGTGTGTATGTACGTGATTGCAGAGTTGTAATACTGGTGTTTGGCTGAAGATCACCTAAAAAAAAAACAGTTAGCAAATTGCGTTTAGACATAATTTTACTATGCTGATGCAATGTAAGCATTGTAGAACATCCCAGTGCTCCAAGTTCATAAATAAACAAAATGAATATTAATATTTTTGCTCCTGCCTTTCTTATTTCTCGCCTCCTCTCTGTCACTTAAGCATTTCTCTACTCCCTCCTCTTCCTAAATTCTCTTTTCCTTTTCTTCTTTTTCTTTCGCATAATGCTGAGCTGTGTGTATTCACACATGACAAGTTAATATATGCCCATTAAAAGCAAATGTCTGTTTTCTCTTTCCAGGTCCTGTGTGGGGGCCAGGGACCCATACTGTGGCTGGGATCTGTTGCTTAAGAAATGTACCACCCTGGAGGATAGTGTCCGAATGAGCCAATGGGAGCAGAGCATCACCAAATGCCCTGTGAGAATTCCCAATCTGTACATACATCATTGTATTGCACTCTTCTCATTACTGTGCATGCCTGCATTTGCTGTTTTTGTCTCTGCCTTCAAACTTTAAAGTTAGTTGAAAACAGAACTGTCCTCGCCCAGCCTCCATGCTTGCCCTGCTCGCCATATGAATTTAATACTTACATTCATCTGCGCTCCTCTCCTCTGAGACGCTGCTCTGTATTCTGTCTGTACACTCACAACTTACAAGCAACCGCTCCTAAAACCAGCCTTGGAAACACATCCCCGGCAAAGAAAAGCATCTTGGTACTGAACAACTTGACTTAAAGGGAGCAACATGTACTCTGGGAATAATCAAGAGCACTGCTTCAATCATTCACCTCTGACTGCTTGTTCATTAACAAAACAACTCTTCCATTTATTTTAATGTGCACCAAATTTGGGAGCAATATTAGGGGGTGGTAAGCCTATCAATTTCAGCATGGCTCAGCTTTTTTCAGATTTTTTTTTTCTTTTTTTTTTTCCACACATCATTTTCAAGCCAGTCACAGCAGAGAGCACTGTGTGCCTCCCTACCCTTTTATGTGGCTTTGTGTTCAGAGGAATATTTGGCACTGAGCACCCAGTGGCGTCTGTCAGCAGAGCAGAAATCTGGCCAACACTGCATCCACATCGGCATTTAGACATATACATGGACACTGACACTCATGGACGCATATATGCATAATCAGGGACACACTAACGGTGCACACTAAATACACACTGTCATTTCACCAAGTCAGTTTTGCTGCAATGAAAATGTAAATACGAAGCTGTGTCAGGAAACAGTTATCTGAAAACAGCTAGCCTGGCCATTCCTAAAGGTGAAAATTTTCCACCTACCAGCACATCTAAAGCTCAATAATTAATACACTGTATGTTTAGCGGTGGCCAGGGAGTCACTTCCTCCCCCTGAGTACAACTAGTCCATTTCACACCAAATCTGTGCCAAGCCAAGTTGGCTGTAGCTTTATATTAAACTGACAGATAAGAGAGTGGTGTCAATCTTTTCATCCAGTTTCTGACAAACAAATATGTGCTTCTCCAAACAACATAGTAACCAGGTTTCCAGCAGCAGTGTAGCCACTAATCCTTGATGTATTTTCAGGTGGCCACATACCACTGCCCACACCGCTGATGGAATATGTATTTATTCACTTAACCTTGGTCTAACCAGGTCCATCCATTTAGACTGAGCATGAATTAACATTGGCAGTAAAGACTTTGAATGCTAAAAGCAAAAGATGGCTGTACAACACGGGTGCAGAAGCCAGACCAGAATGGGAAAATTATCTGCTTGCAGCAGTTTGATGCCAAGACGTGAAAAATGGAAGAAGAAGAAAAAAAAAGAAGTTGTCTTTTATCACAGTTACAGTTTCACTCCCTGTGTATCCACAAGCAATTTTCAAAAAGATCAACGGGCTGACTGTGTGCTCCAAATATTTGTGTAAGGGGCTTGGCTTGCCTGGAAGTTATTTTAATCAACCCCCACTCTCAAAAGGAAATATTAAGAATAACGAAAGAGATAGCATTCATGTTTTTTGTCTGTGAAAATAATTTCTCTCATAATACATAAACATGAGTGGTTTCTTTATCCTTCAGAAGTGATCTATCTATCCTCTGTTTCATGTCCTTTCATTTTCTATCCTCCCATTTTAATGATCGAATTCACACATAACTTTCTCACTGGTAAAAATATGTAATTATTTATTTGTGTGTATTTTTAAAGAGGACACACACACGGCATATGAGACATGTAATTAATAGTCTCAGCTGTAATTGATGGGTGAAAAAAGTACCTGTCTGATCCAAGTTGTTTGCTTTCTGGGCAGCGTGTTGATGCAAATGGTTTCTGTCTAAGCGAAGTGGCAGCCATTACGGCACACAGCAGAGTTCAATTACCAGTAAGAGCAGAGATGTTGGATGTTATTTCTGCTTTTGCCACAGCAGCTGATGATCACGCTCTCTTGTGTGAAAATGTTTTTTGCATTTTTGAATCGCCCTAAAATATAGCCGTGACATGGCTCATATCATGTGCGCCTCTGAATTTCACAACAGTGCTTTTGTATTTAGCTCATATGGCCTCAGACATCACTGGTAATTCAGCTCCTGTAATATCACAGCCTTCCTGTTGCACTCTTTTTTGCTCCAAATATCTATTTATGCGGCCACTTTTATTTCCTCCCATTTTTGGCATTTGAATGTGTCCATTCACAGATTTCATTTGCCTCCCCGAATCTCTCTTTTGGTGCCCTGGAATCTCATCATATCCCCAGACAGTTTTCATATATCTTCCTCATGTTTACAGCTTATTTTTGTCCCTATAACTGCACAATTTTAAATGCGTTACAGATGATGTAATGCAGTTATTCTTGCACCTATTTGAAGAAAATTGATTTCTGTTTCCATCCGGCGTAGCTATGGGATGCGTTTCCCAGAGCAACACATTCCTGAAAGCATCAGTCAAATGCAACAACCAGTTTCTGAGAAAAGCTATTACCCTCAAATGTATTATTCCTTTTTTGTTCCTAACAGGTCCGTAATGTGACGGTCGATGGGGGTTTCGGTGCCTGGTCCGGCTGGTCCATGTGTAGTCATAATGATGGGGGCAGCGCCGGCTCCTGTCTGTGTCGGACACGAGCCTGTGACAACCCAGCGCCTCAGTGTGGTGGTCAGCAGTGCTACGGCATCAGTGTGGAGGTTGCCAACTGCTCACGGTAAACTTATTCACTGACACACCTACCCACATCTATAAATCTATCTTCTGCTATTATCGGTGGTCTCAGGCCCTCTGTACATCTAGATCTAGAGATAGAAATTTAGAAGGATGCACATTAAAGTTTGTTAATGAATTCCACCCATCTTCACACTTAGTCACTAGAAATCCACACGCAGTAAATTGTTCCATGTTGCATATTCAATCTAAGTTATTTGGGGCTCACAAGTGTTGATTGGGTGTTTTTTTCCACTTTCTCTGCTGACATATTACTGGTTTTAACACTCTCAGAGTTTAAATTAAGATGTCGCTGCTGTACATCAATCTCCTGCTTGCTTAACGGGGCATGTGAGCATTTGTTTCATGACAGATGAGCTTTGTGAGTGAAGCAATTCATGATTATTTTTAACAATCATCAACACAAGGTGTCAGAGCCCAATCTAAGACTTAAAAGCAGACCAATCAATCAGTTCTTTGTTTTAACTCTAACTTGCCTCGCTGTAGCAAGTTGTGGTATTTTGACAGTGATAAACAATACTAACTTGGACTTGTATTTACATGACTTTAGCATCAAGACAGTGTTTATCTCTTATGGCATCTTGTTTGAGCATTCTTTGGGTGTTTTTCCTTTATAGTTTGTACACCCAAGACTAAGGTGCATCACAGTGCAGTATTTTATCTTTACTGGCCAACCAAGGTGAGGAATGAGGTCCCAGCCCATGAGTGATTTATAAATATACATGAATCTGGCAGAACAAAAACTCCATGTGGCTTAAATGAACATTTTGTTGTTGTGATGTCATGATCTTCTGGCCACCATCGCCTCTCTTGGCTAAAGTAACTTACAGTGATGTTGCACTCCGCGTCTCTATAGAAACGGAGCATGGACTCCCTGGACCGCCTGGTCTCCCTGCAGCACAAGCTGTGGCATCGGCTTCCAGGTCCGTCAGCGCTCCTGCAGCAACCCGACCCCCCGGCATGGAGGACGAGTGTGTGTGGGCCAGAACCGTGAAGAGAGGTATACGTGTACTCACCCACACATCTTCCACATTTATACATGCGTTCTCATGTACTAATTAAAGCAAAGCAAACCCTGTACGTGAATGTGTGGAACTGTGTGTATGTGAGACACAAGAAAACAACAAATTTTGCTTGACAATTTGCAACCTGCACTTAGGAAGCATGACTTTGACTGACTTTTTCTTTCCTTTTCTTCCCTCACTTTTTTCCAACTTTGTGACAGCCAATTAAGGAATGAATAGGGTAGGCCTGTGCTTGGGTAATTATCTGGCTTTTACACATAGACTCTGAGTCTGAGTTTTGAAGCTTTGGAGGCTTTGGCATAGAATAATCGGCTTTTTAAAGATGTTTGTGTGGTTTCTAAGCAACCTTCAAGGCCTGCAAAAAAAAAAAGAAAAAAAAAAAGAACGTTTCTCAAGGAGAAAGTATGTGAAGAAGAACAAAGAGACATAAGAAGCAGCTCAGGTTGAAAAGGTCAAGAGATTAAAGTTATTCGTCTCTCAATTTATTCTGGTTATCTGAAAGTTTAGTTCAGCATGTGCCAAATCAGAGAAGGACTGAGGAAAGTTTTGACAGCATCCATTGTGTTTGAAAATTCCACAATGGTTATTTTCTTATTCCAGCTCCATCTTCATAAGACTGGTGTTCCCTAATGAACTGAAGCATTCTGTCATTGTCCCCACTGTGTCTGTGTTAAGCATGCTGATGGATTTCCTCCATCTCCTGCCATTAGCCAGTGGTGGAGGCAGAAAAAGTGCAAATAAATACAGGTCAGAGTGCAAAGGAAAGGGAAGAAGAGAAATAAATTGTTACCAATCGTTACCACGGCAACTGAAACAGCATCGCAATGGATGAGTAATTGGATACGGCCTTCAAGGATGAACCTTATATTGCATCCTTTTTTTCACCTCCTCTTTCTGCACTTTTTCATTTCCTCTCTGCCTGCTCTAACCTCCCACCTTCACTTTTTCTTAGTCACTCATGCTCCTGGTGGAGCAGTCCTGTCTTCAAGGAGCTCTGCTAAATATATGGAGTGACCGATACCGACCACTTACTCATGAGCCACCGTCTGGTACTCAAGACCATAGCAAGCCAGAAGCTGGTTTTACCGCCCCCTTCATTTTCTCTGTCTGAGCTTTAATCTCCTTTGTTTCATCTCCTGTTCCTGCTCTCTGTACTTGCACAGTTCAGCTATTTAAAACACCTTAGGCCAGTTAGGAGCCAGCTGTGAGGCCTGGAAGAGGATCTTTGTGAGGGAGAGAAGAGTGAGGAGAAAGAGAGAGAGGGAGAGAGAGAGAGAGAGGGTGTTTGTGGGAAGAAGTGAGATGCTGGAGGAGCGCGTGTGTGTGTGTGTGTACTCCTATCATTGTGAGGACAAGTGTGAATTTTAAACCTTTGGAGTGAGGACCATTTTGTAAAGTGAGGACATGTGGGCCGGTCCTCACCATATTTTCATTGTAATGGCTTCTAGATGCAGTTTTTATGCTTTTCTCCAAGTTTCAGAGTGGTCGTCAGAAAGATGCCAATATGGGAAAAATGTGCGGGAAAACGTATTCTGTGTGTACTTCCTGGATACACACACTTTTTGCTCTCTGCTGCCCCCTACTGTCAGTACAGTACTAACCACATAAAGGCCTGTTCAGTCCTGGTACACTGTATGTCTGAGGTGATCTTATCACAAGTGAACGGCTTTAAGCAGGTGTTCTTCTGTTTTCCTTACACTTTACATGACCAACACACTCATTAAACATGCTGTTGACTCGAAGCCATCTATCTGCTGTCTTAATAATTTGCTCTCCTCACCTGGCCTCTCTGTCAGATAAGGCTCATACGTAAGATGCATGTTAAAAGAAAGCACAGCTCCACTATCACCAGCTAAAGGGCAGGGATCATGTGTACAGCACATCATCTCAACGTGTGTGATGTCCTCGGGAGGCTAGCAGGTCTCAGCTTCTTACTCCCTGTGGTAGAAACTTTGTTGCATAACAATAACAAGTATTGTAAACTGGAATCATTATTGTGTATCTCACCAAACTAA
>OMNW01013892.1:0-35619 GCA_900303245.1 Selene dorsalis
GGGCCCGAACCGGAACCGGGAACGGAATCGGAACCGGGACCGGGACCCGAACCGGGACCGGAATCGGAACCGGGGCCCGAACCGGAACCGGGACCGGAACCCGAACCTGAACCGGTATCGGGACGGGAACCCGAACCGGAACTGGAACCGGGATCGGAACGGGGACCGGGACCGGGATCCAGACAGGGACCAGAACAGAGACCGACACTGATATGTTCCGACGCTTCCGACAACATCTGCTGTATTTGACTTTACATGGCTTTGAACTCTGGCTAATTTCCTTTAAAAAAAAATCTGTGCCAAAGCCATATGCAGTCTATGGTCTGTCAGGCTGGGAACACAAGGGCTCAATTCCCTCCCGCCTCTCAGGCCCTAAACCCTGACTGAGTTCAACAACGCCAGCTCTAAGTAACTGAGTGAGAGAGCCTGAAAGGGTCCAGATGCTGTGATAGGAATGGGACAGGACCAGGACCAGGACCAGGACATAAACTGACCTGATGATATGACAGTGGGACACTCACACACTTGATGTGAACGAGTCTAAGCCATATACAGTCTATGGTCTCTAAGAGACCAGACTGGAACTCAGTCATTAACGTGACGGACCAGGCCGGGGACACAGGAGCCCAATTCCCTCCCGCCTCTTAGGCCCTGAACCCTGAACCCACACACACACACACACATAGGTCTGCATTTGTGGACAATCAGTACATGTGCAAAAGGACAATGTTTGGACATTTTAGTAAAGCTAGTTTTTACAGCATGAGTATCTATACAGTATATACATTTTTAATTATTAAAAAAAAAAACACATGTTGTAGATGCACTGCATCACACAAGACGTTCTTCAGATTTGTGGGGCACAGCATGTAAATCAAGAATCAAGGGCGAGACTTTGACTATTGAATTTCTACTTCTGTGTTACATAAGTCCACACATACTCTGCACATTATCCTACACCTTATACCACATGTCAAACGGTATAGTGCTGAAAATAACCTCTCATGCTCCGATCAAAGATTACCGATTTAAATCCTGCATAGCTTTGCAGACACCAATGACAGAGACGCATTTGGAGGAGCTGAGACTGGACATTTATCCACTGTCTGTTGACCTGAGGTAGCTATAAACCTAAAGGACAAACAGCAAATGAGCTCTGCAAAAATGGATGACTACACCGCTTCATTTATCAGGCTACCACGATAAAGCAAATATATAGTGGGTCCAGAGTATGTACAGAATGAAAATTTGTTTCTGACTAGACTGTGTTAAGACTGAGCACAGCATATTTCACTGTGACCACTTTTAGCAGCGCACAATTTCATATTCTTTGAGTAAGGGTGTGGAATGAGAGGCTGAGTCTTACCTCCAAATCGATCATGAGTTCAATGAATCTCTCACAATAATGTACTCTGTCCATGGATACATTCTCTGTGGAAAAGGAAGGAGGATCACAGAGGTTATCACTTCACTTTACATCAGGGAACGCACATTGTCAACGACAAATGCAATCTGACAGACGAGCAGACATGTCTATATGAACATATAAGACCAAAACAAGAGGGAGCGGTGAGATGTAGCAGTGGAAAGGAGGTTGTGTAGTTATCAACAAGGACATGAGGACAGCAAACGCATGTGGACAACACCAAGGTGCCATGCTGAGTGTGTGAGCCTCACTATGAGATACTGCTTTGCCAGCACAGCAGCATGCTGGGACCTCAGTCCTCATTAAGCCTGTTGGTGTGCTTGCTTGTATGTGTGTGTGCGTGTGTGTGCAAATGTGTATGCACTTAAAGTTGAGGCATGCAGCAAGTATTAGAGTGACGTGACTCCTGCTGGTCCTTAGATTATAATCTATCCTGTCAGGTTTGAATTCTACCTAAACACACAAATACACATGGTCTGTTTTTAGCATTCAGGTGGGGGGCCTCTGTGTCGCCCTGCATTACAACATAATAGTCAGTGCCACTGGCTCCATGGCAGCTGGAACACATGCTCCATCAGCAGCTGCACAACTCAGAGAGAAAGGAAGGAGTGGCTGAACTGAGGAATTGACAAAAGGGGGGCAATATTATATTACATATGGCCCTGTTTATAAGAGCTGTGCTCTCTGATACTGTGAAAGCTCCAGAAAAGCCTGAGTACAGTAATCATGCTAAGAAAGGCAAAAAGAAATGAGCACATGCAAAAAACTGTTTTAGGACCAGAGTCACGGGAAGATTCACCCAAAATCATTAATTTTAGTCAGTATTTGGAGGTAGAAATTAAAACCGGGGGTGTACTTTTTTGTTTAAATCCAAAGGCCATTCTTCTTGCTGAAGAAATTCAATGTTAAGTAGTAACACAATAGTAGTACACAATAACACTGTGGTACCTAAGGAAATAAAATATTTTTTTCGTGTTTACCTGTGGGCGGGATTGACATGAGAACTCCAAGAAATTTTTTAATCAGAGCTGAGAGGAAGGTCCTCTCTTTTCTTGCCCTGAGGAGGACACAGAAAAAGTAAATCAGAGAGGGTGTTGAAACCCAAAGGGTGCAATATACAATTTTCTAGTCCATATAAATCTGAACACTTTAGCGAAGAAAATAGAATTACTGCTCAGCTGTGTCAGCATCCATCTTATCGAATTTCTTCTTTATTAGATTCCAAAACTTCTGCAGCTTTGGAACTTTCTTCAGCTCGTGTTGAAGTCTTGACTGCAAACATGACAGAAACAAATTATTAAGCGTCTTATTTTATCTCAGAATTAGTGCCATAGCAAGGAAGCAATTCCTTCAAATGAAATTATCAAACAAAGTGATTACTTTGCCTGCACCAATAACCAGCAGAAAAACTTAATTAGGATAATAGGTTTGACATCTTACTGGTAAGAGGCACATCCACATAGGCAGGGAGATGAGCTGCTGCACCTGTTCCCTGATCAAATCTACCTCCTGGGAGGGACATACACATAGAGGAAGAGAAAGTAAGGGGGGGGTTGTCAAAATGTATTGAATATGTCAGATTTTTATTACACTTTAGCCCATAATAAAAGTCTGCAACTAAAATATTTAGAGGCCTTTATATGATACACTCAAAGTGCAGCAGACTATCACAGCAGATTTTAAAGTGAGACATCTGCAGTGCTTCCTGGTGGTTTAATGCAGCTGTGCGATAGAGATGGGTGTGTTGGTCCAAGCTGCACTGCCTAGTCCACTACTGCCACCTAGTGGACTTTATATACAAGTACCTTAATTTCTACACTCAGTAAGGTCCTTTGATGTTACTACCATTAAAAAGCAAAACACTGATTATTTAAAACATTTCATCATGTCAGTGCCTTAAGGTCATCTTCAGAGTAACAACATTTATGATATAATGAATGTCAAATTTTGAAAAATCAATTCATATTACAGCAGCTGCTCTTAGATTTCATGCTGTTGTGATCAGAGATGGAGGATTTTTAAAATTCAGCCTTATAGCGTATAGAAATATATGCGTCACATGGTTTTATACAAAAAAACATGCTACTTTAAACTATTCTTATCATAATTTAACTCAAATGTGCTCATTTGTTGAGCGTATAGAAGAATAACATTCCCAGATATTACCAAAGGTAGGGTTAGTTAACCCTAATTTATACAGGGAGTAAGTGTAGACAGTGGATACTGGTGTAATCGTTCTAACCAGACTATTGAAGCAGTGGTCCAGGAAGACCAGCAGCACAGTTTGTTCCTTCAGGGTAAGGCCAGTCTCCTCGCCTGCCAACACAGCTTCCATCACACATTTGAAGAAGAAAGGGAAATGGCTGGGCTCCTTCTTGAACACCTGATATACACAAGAAGAAATGCTCTTGTTGTTGTGTTCAACTATACGATCTCCTCAGAACTGTGATCAATATGCAATTACAATTACTCTAAACTTAGATAAGCGTGGCTTCTTCTTACCTCCCAAGCTGGCACATTCTCTCTGAACTTCTCATTGACGATGCAACAAATGGACATGAGGTAGGCATTGCTGGACACCTCAGGGGTGTAGTTCACCCACAAGTAGTTTTCAAGGTATTGGCTGAAAGATGAGAAAATAAATGACTATCTTTTCTTTTGATGGTGACTTAATACATTGTGAGCTGATAAATAAGAGGAAATGAAATATCTCACCTAAACTCAAGCAGCATAATTTTTCTGATGGCAAATCTGAAACCAAACAGGAAATATAACAGAATAAGAGTAAAATATGTACTGTATATTAGAGAATGGAAGTTAAAATTTAAGATGCTATATTTTAACTTACTTTGATTTAAGAATCTCTTTTTCATAAACATCTTCCATCACCTAAAAAGACAGGAAAGACTTTTATAGGGTTTCGACAAATACAGATGATCCCAACTGCAATGTTAAAAACGTGAGCTTGTTTAAATACATTAACATTACATTAATTAAAGAAGCACTTTTCACATCTTTGCTGTCTCACTGTATCAGAGTAAATGTTTAAATCACATTTTAGTTAGAAAGTACTGCCATTCACTTGTAAAAGTAGTGGCAGTAGCAGCAGTACAAATGTTAAACTTATTTATGTATCTAAGATACAGCAATGCAAATACCTCACCTTTGGGTCAAATGGTAGTTTATTCTTTGCATGAGGAGCCCAGTATTTATTAGCCAACTAAAACAAGAAATAAGAAAAACATCAGTAGTAATAAGGATGGCAGTGTGTATATACAAATACTAAATGAGCAACACAGAGGTTGTTACAAATCATATTGTATTTTATGTGTAGCAATCCTAAAACCAGATAACCAGATATATACGTTTAGGTCAAATACCAAACATGCAACTAACTAAAGGAAGAAGCACGAATCCCCAAGTCCTGTGTCACAAGTACAGTCCACCCATTTGACCACAGCTTCACACTCCATACATACACTGTTAGTACTATTTACCCTCCTAGGGCATTAATTATTCTCTACTCAGGCACAAATCAGTGTCATTACAGAATAAAACCAAGAGCACATCTTACAAATCACAGTGCTCGATCACATGTGTAGTATACAGTACGTGTAAAGTGTAAATTACCTGTGTGACATATTCTGCATTAATCTGAGACACAGAAGGAGCCGCTGCCTTTTTAGCGGGCGTTTCTTTCTCCATTGTGGTCATCTCAAGCAGCTACACCGGCGACTGTGAGAAAAAGAGTGACTAGAGGTAATACTTTGTCTGAAGTAGATAAAGCTATTCATCGAAATAAAACATGCTGTGAATATAACTATTTGTTAAGTATTTATGCCCTCAAAAACACGGGGAGCAGCGGGCTGTACGAAAGTAAAGTGCAGACAAAGTCAGCTAGCTTGGTTTGAAGTTCGATTGGTTATATCATATCGTAAAAACAGTGAAATGTTCCCCGTTTTAAATATTGTGATGATTGCGAAAAGCTACTATAGGCACCTAAATGTAACACCAGCCATGTATATGTACGATATTCAACAGAAACATTAGCAGACGGTCACTGTTCCACAGTATCAGGCGATGAGCTAAGCTAACCAGCTAGCTAGTGATATAAATATAGTTTATTCAAACAGTTCTCGCTAATGTTGGTTCACACAGCCTTATAGCGTATACAAATATATGATAACGCGAGCCCACTGACCTTTATTTGTTTTACAGCATGAGTGAAATGCTCTGAGAAGACTCGTTACGCATGTACACAACCAAAACGCGCTGTATGCGACTAACTTCCTAAATGGGTCCGCCCCTAAATTCGTCCCCGGGTGCGGAGTGCATGAATTCAGTTCCGCTCAAGTTTCATGTTTTTCAGACCACCGACAACTCTTCATTGCTTTTAAAATCCCACAAATTTTATAATAGAAAAGTGCGATTAAAAATGAAAATATCAAATACGATAGAGTTGTCTAATTTCTATTTTCTAACAAAATACTGGTCTTAAGTGAAGCACCAAAAGACGATTATTTTCAGTTAGCTCGTTTATTTTTTAGGATTGTTTTACTGTACCATCGGAATAAAACCAACAAAAGTCACCTTATTATACAAAACAAATCAAACTTTTCATGTATGTGTATCATTATGTACTTATTACACTTGAAATACATATATACAAACATACTGACAACACATTTTTACACACATAATAAAAAAATAAATAAATAAAGATGTCAAAGTAACATATGATTATTAATGAGTTAGTCTATGTGTTCTGACATGTGATGACTGTCTGAAATTTTTACCACAAATGTCACATTCGTATGGCCTCTGACCTGTGTGGATAAGATAATGCCTCCTAAGTTTAGAGGGAGTGACAAAATTTTTGAAGCAAATGTCACAACGATTCTTCCGAGGTAACTTTGTCACCTCAGGCTGAACATTAGCTGAACAAAAATGCTCCTTAAGATCATTTTTACAGTTAAAACTTTCATTGCACTTGTCACATTCAAACACAGTAAGTGGTTCACACCAATAGTCATCTGGGAAATCTGCCTGGGTTTGATTTGCATCCACGGAACTCACAAGGTCATCACCAAGTAGCCTGTTGCTATCTAAAATAGCTGTAACTCCTTCATGTAATCCTACAGCATGTGCATTACCTTCATACCGACCTGAAAAAGGTGGAGCTGCTATGTTTGGATTTTGGACAAGCTTATTTATTTCAAAAGCTAGCTCAGAGGGGAATGAAAAGTTATAAACATGTGTAGCCTGATGACAACTTTCTGTAGTTTGACTGTAATTTGTTGTTGTTACATTTTTCTCCAAGTCATTATTCCCCTCTCCTAAACCTACTTCCGGCACTGCCATCCATTCAGTGTCTACTGCTTCTGTGCAGTAAGATAAATCATTAGCAGTAAAAGAATTATGACCAACACCGATATACTGAGACTCTGTCTGCTCTCTCATTCCTTCCACATTGATATCTGTGCTTTCAGTCAGGTCTTCGACAAATTCATTCTGGAGATGGTTAGTATTCATAATTTCTATTTGATCATAATCTGAGATCCTGTTTACTTGTTTGCATTTCTGTTCATGAATGTTTAGATGACCACGCTGTGTGAAGGTTTTGCTGCATAAAGTGCATTTATATGGCCTTATCCCAAAGTGAGTGACCAAGTGCCTTGAGAGTTTATAAGGAGAGGCAAAGTTCTTATAACATATTCGGCATATGTTAAGTTTCTTTGTCTTGCATGTATTACTTTTAGCGATTGTCTTAAAGGCACTGTTCACTTTTGTGAGAGGTATTTCACGACTGGCACGGAGCAGTGCATTTTCTTCTTCAATTGTAGCAAAAACTGAACGTGTAGTGTCTGTGCTCCCACACTTTTGCTGTGGTGGGACCCGAACAGTGATCCCTGGGTAAAGCCGCTGTTGACTATTCATTTTCAGTTTTCTGATGTTCCCTTGTTCATCAACTGATTTGGGTGGTTTCCTCTTACAGTGGACCCTTTCGTGGGTTTTCAGATGTGAAGCTTGCCTAAAAGCTTTTCCACAGGTAGGACACTGAAATGGTTTCAGGCCTGTGTGTACCATCTCGTGCCTTTGTAATTTAGATGCACTGGGAAAACACTTTAAACACTGAAAGCACTTGTGTTGTACATTGCAAGGATTTTGCATTGGTTTAGTCTTTTGTGTCCTTTCCCCATTCACTTCAGAAACACAATTTTTCTTTGAGGTATGTGGCAACAAATTGTGCTCTGGCTCCCTTTTGTCATTACTCTGAACAATTATTACAGAAGATGTCTCATCCAGGGGTTTCATAGAGGTAACAGCTGTGTCACTGTGTGTCTCAATTTCCTTTCCTGGTACCAACATTTCCTGGATTGGGTTGTCTTCTGCAGTCTTTGTGTTAAACCCACCTATACGTGAAGGTGGGCGATTGATATACAACGACCTCTGTTTCTGATATCTGGACCAGAGGTGAGTGCGAAAATGCACCCTCAAGTGTGTTTTCTGCCGAAATCTCTTTCCACAAATCTCACACCCAAAGGGCCTTTGTCCAGTATGAGTCATCATGTGCCTCTGAAGTTTCGATCCAGATGGAAAACTTTTTGAACATGCATTACACTGATGTGAGGTGCTCATTCTCTGCTGCTTACTGGTGGCATGGCAGATTTTCCTTTGCTGCTCTGCTGATGCAATTAACACAGCCTCCTGAGGGGAAATTTCACTCCATGTTTCTGGTTTAACAACAATGTTCAAGTCAATGGGATGTGCATGACTAGGTTTAGGTGAATGTTTTAATGGTTCAGAAGCTGACATTTCCACATCGCTGCTGTTTTGCACAGGTGAAGTGCTTCCCAGTTCCTTTTGTTTTTTATGAATTTTCTGATGACGAATTAAATTAACTTCTAACCAAAATGATCTGTTGCAGATCGTACACTGGAATGGTTTCATATCCTTTTGTGTCAAAAACTGCTGCTCTTCACACTGATTGCTTGAATTTAATGTTTGTTCCGGTTTCACAACTGTATCTAACTTGATTGCAGTCTTGTTCAGGTCCTGCATGGTATTAAGACTTATTTTACATTGCAGCTTGAGTTCCACCGGTGAATTCACAAGAGCATGATGACTGCTGGGTTCCTGAAGTGAGGACTGAGGCAGTAAAATTGAAGTTTGACTGTCATTACAAAGCCTCTGTCTTTTCCTTGCATTGATTGCAGAAAGTGAACATTTATATGCTGTGCTCAAATGAGATTTCAAGTGTGCCTTTTGTCTAAAGGCTTTCCAGCAGATTGTACATGAGTATGGTTTCTGGCCTGTGTGAATTAGAAAATGTCTTCGTAACTTGGAAGGTGAACAAAAGCTTTTAAGACATTTAGGGCACTGGTGTTTCTGAGTCATTTTACTTGTACTGGAGTTCACCTCCCCAGGTGGAGTCCACATCTTCAAACAGGCCTTCTTAGAAAAGATCTGTCCCCTCTGAAATGGTTTTGTTTTGTTATGAGTTGGTGAATGAATCCAGAGGTGAAGAGATGAACTAAATGACTTCAGGCAGACTTTGCAGGTGTGTCGGTTGAGGGTTTCACACACAGATGTTTCCATATTTGCAGAATGAACTTGATCCTGATGTGCTGGATCCATATCTGATGAGTTACTGCTGTTGGTCACTGAGCCATTCTTTACATGTGGCCTATTTTCCGTTGGATTTCCTGTCTCGGACAAAGGTTGAAACATGTTGTGAGTTACAGATCCACCTCTCCATTCTGGCTGGGAAGCCAGTGATGACCTCGTAGTGTAATCGCTGCTGCCATGTGTGCTCATTCCCACGCCTGGTTTCTCATACTTTGGTTGTTGGTTATTTCTTGAAATGCCATCCCATAAACTGCCTGGTAAAAACTGGGAATGGTGGACTCTCTCCAGGTGTAATTTAAGATGCCCAGACTGTGTGAAGGCTTTTCCACAGATTTTACAGATGAATGGCTTCTGTCCAGTGTGGATAACATGATGTCTCTGCAGCTTATAGGGTGTCGGGAAAGATCTTGAACAAACAGGGCACGGATGCATTTCCAAATCACCTCCTTTGTCCTAGGACAAAGAATAAGGCATTAAAATTAAATTCATGAAATGACTCTTCAGAGTGCAACTGATGATAAAACACTAAAACATTGCTTCAATGATACGACTAGGCTCGTTTTAATTAACACACAAATACCGTATGTCTTGTGTAACCAAAGTCACATATCAAACAGTGCAATAATTTTCATATATACAACAAACATGATACGTTAATTACACTTGACGAAGGCGATAACAACACAACCAAAAACTACAGTGAACGTCGAAACTAGCAACCAACCCTCGGCTTGCTAATGTATAGGTCAAAAATACTTACTATGTACGATTAGCCTCTCTTTACAAACATGTAATGTATTCATTATCAGTTGACAATGTGTACATCGTATTTAGCTTTCTTGCTAAGGATGTTACCATCTCTGACGTCATACCGGAAACAAAACTGTGCGTCCTTCAATTGGTACGGCCGTCGGCTGAAAACAAAGATATTTAGTTCCTATCCGTGATAGATGTTTGAGTGGGATATAGTTTGAAGAGATCGATTAAGTAGGATGTACCACTGTAATGTTAAATTTGCCTAAAGCATCTTACTATGCATACCAATGCAACAAAACCACTTTGAACAGAAAATAGCTATTTTAATTTAATGGTTAAAAGACACTTAGGACATAAGTATGAAATTACACTAAAGAAAAACTCAGGGCCTATAATAAGAATAGATGCGATATCAAACCTTGGTCTCAAGAATTGTCAAAAAAAAAAGCCTATTCACTTGGTGTTGCCTTCTGTAATACCAACTACAGGACTCTCAAAATGTGTTATGATAAAATACTAATGTGCCTTCTCAATATCCACGGGGATGGGATATTGGGTGTGTTGGAGAAAGGTAGTGATGTTATACTAATGAAAACAACATAGCTACAGGCAGATTTGCAACCCCACTCATCTGTTAACTGCAGGAGTTCTTAGTTTGACATGTATGGCTTTGTTCAGTCTTAATTAAAACCACAAGTTCCTATGATGTGTTTATTTTTGAGCTAAAACCTCTGTTTCTTGTACTGTTAACTGATACGGGACAATTCTGAGTCCAAAGTCAATGTGTTTGCTCACAAGATGTTTATGTTATTTGGTTTTCCCAAGCTACATATTTCATATTTCATATACTGCCTCTGTGTTTTGGCAGGTTTGACAAATAAAAGAATATCGTTTTTTCCATTTTCCATGAGTGATGTGGTACTTGTCGGGGGTTACAGTATGGCATAATGATTCTATGTCGTGTTGAGTCTACATTTGTGTAGATCATTCTTACAAAAACCCTGCATTCTTTTTTTTTCTTTGGATTTATCCTCAGTGTTTCATGTTATTTTCAGGATATGTGATATATCTGAAGCCATTTGTTGATGAGACTCAAAAAATGAGGTGGTATGAGTCTGTGTAACTTTGGCTCTCACACATTTAACATATTTAAAAGTTGCATTCCATCTACATGGTACACTGCCAGAGCCCTTTTCTTCCTAGAAGCTATAGAGATATCATCAAATAGAAAACACATACCTGGCCTGCAGCTTTGCATAGTTCATCAATCTCCTATGAGACTGGCTGCCTTATAATCAATAGAGGTTCATTATAAGAAATACCAAAAATATATCAAGTAGACAAGATCTCCATAATTGACCAAATACTGAAAAAGCTGTGAAGTTTTTTGATATGATAAATGTATAGAAATTAATTACATTATCTTTTGTCATGGAACACTGAGCCCATTTTCTGAAGTGATGAGAGGCAAATGTTAAATAATACTGTTCTAATGTTGCTTGACTTAATTTATGATTAAATGCACTCAGGAGTAATCATACTGTATCAGCTGAATTGAAAGCACTGGTGCTTCTATGTAACACTGTTTATGTTGGCCACAAGAGGGCAGCAGACACCACTCAATCGGATGTGATGGCTCACCAGTTCAGGGGACACAGCAAGTTCCATGAAGTCAGTGCTGTGACCATAAAGGCATGCTTTCACAATATGTCAGGAGAATAACACAATGCATTATGAAACAAAAACAAATCAAACCTAAAACCAAACAAAACCGCAGTCACTGGGGCAAACAGACCACGGTGTCAGAAGGCGTCTTGTGCAGCAAGGTTGCTCCTGAGTTAAGCTCCCCTACTGTAGCCCGCTGCTATGGGGAAAGAGAGTCACACACATCAGCCTGACTAGCCTAGAGGTAGAAACACAGAGTTAAAGTCCATGTGCGAGGCCACAATGACAAGGGCCGCAGGCTGGTACACTGCACACAAAGGACAATGTTAGCCACAACAGCTAGTTTGTTTGCAGAGTGGTTGCAGGTCAGCTTTGTACAAAAAAATGTACATTTGACAAAACACATGAGAAAACAAAATGTCACCCTGTCTTTTCTCATTTTCTCAGGAAACACAGTGGAAAGGACACAAAGAAATGTGTCTGCCATAGGCCATCACATTGGCTATGATGAGGGTGTGATGATATACTAGTTGCTTTGCCTGTGGTTTGTTTGAAAACATGCCTGCTAAAAGGCAGCACATAATGTTTACAATGTGATCGACAAGTGGTTGTTATGTGCTGAATTTTAGTGGCACAGCTCCTCTTTGTTGCTGTAATACTGTGTCTTGTATTTTAATGTACCGTTACATACACAGCATACATTTCTTCAAAGTGCTTTCACAGTGGAAAAAAACTGAAAAGGAAACTTCATTAAAGAGAATTTTAATAATAAAATGAAATGTGACTAAAATAACTGATACACATGTCCATAGACTGATATGTACTGTTTCCTAGTTTTCATTTTTTGATTTGTACAAAACCAAATCTGTCTTCACTGTAAACCATTGTTTATCTGGGCAGCTCAACATGCTCATTTGCTCTTCACAGTTTTGTTTGGCAACACCTAACTTACGACCAAAACATTTATTGTGGAAATTCTTCTTTGAACATTTGTGTAGAAATACATAATAAAAGGTACTTTATTCATCTGAATGCTGATTTGACAACTGCATCATTCAAAAATACAGAATCTCTCCCTGGTGGGGCTCCTTTAAAACCAAACAGGTAAACTTTAACACACACTGTATGTTTATGGGGCATTGCCTTGCTCACTCTCATAAATAATTGCTTGTTTGTGTTTTTCAACCCTCAATGAAAATCTTCAGGCTCCATTGGCTGCCTCTATTGTTCAATTTTTGATAACAACAATCAAAACAACATTGAGGTGGGTGAAGATCAATAACCCACTCCACCCTCCCGCCATCACAAACGCAATGAAGAGAATAGCCGGAGCGAAGATGCATTCCAACTCAGATCATCAATACGGTTCATGATCTTTGAGAAAAGAAATGTTCCAGGAGCAATGGTTAATAGTGTTATTTTCTCACGTCTATCGTCACACTGACCCCCCCCCCACCTCAACAGACACACACAGACAGAAGACACACCTGCCCTGCAGCTGTGTGTGGCAGCGTCCCTCTCCTATTAACCAGGCTGCCTTAGAATCAATAGAAAACATAAAGAGGCTTAATCTTTTCAGGTGCTTGGTGCTGATTGCCTATTACACAATAATAACACACCTTGAATCCCATGGACCATGAGAGGGAGAAACACAGACACCTCATCCGCAAACATTACACACAGCCACAAAGCAGTCACACAGTAAATCTATAGGTTTACAACTGAACAGATGGTGTCAGTGGTGGCACTAGGCCTTTACGAGGGCGTTAGCTCGTGTGCTAAGAGAAATTCCACCAGAAACAGTAGGATTCAGGGGAAATAATTTATTGCCTCATGCAATGACACACACAACTACTGTCTCCTTTTGTAGACTAGGGTCTCTAGTCCTCTGGTATGCAGCCATAGGTTATTGAAGTTCAATAGGACTCCCCTGCAAGGCAGAATAACAGCTGCGGCAGTCAACAACTCCAATGGAGGACACAGTTGATTATTGGCCTAGGTTTGGGGGTGTGAAGTGAAATAAACACATCCTGAAAACCACACACCATCAAAACCACTTGGAGACACGCAGCTTTGCATTTCAACAATCAGCCACGATAAACATTCAACATAAATGAGCGGTTATGCAGTTTTTCTTCTCCACATTCAACTGATGTCCTGTTGTAAGTCATTAGGTGTTGGGCTGTCAGCCGCTCCTCCAGAAAAGCCCCACTGAATTCCAGTGCTGTGGATGACTGGAGTCTGGTTGTTGACTCTGGCTGTGTTTCTATAAACTGAGCCAGCAGGACAGGTGGAGGATCTGGGAGTCAGGCAAGCCCAGGACTGGAACCAACACCAGGGACGGACTGGACTCTTTTAAACAGCTTCTTAAACTTTCTTCAAGTCCTGAGAGGTAGAGATTGGGAGAGATAAAGGGATGAGGGCAAAAGAAGACCGTTAGTGTCATGAGAAGTTTACCTGGAGTTGGACACTACGTTCTCAGATAGCTGTCCCACTGGGGCCGTCCCAGGACGGAATGCACTTAACCCTTCGACCGGGGAGCGTGGGCCTGTTTACAAATTATTGGCATTCTTAAATCCTTGGCAGATTGCAAACCCTCAATTCAACTCCCTGCAGTGCAGACATATGGTCAGCAAGGACTGAACACAAAGCTACCCCTCCCAAACATGCACAGAGTCACATACACAAGCAAACACATTGACACAGAAGAAGGCGGGGGGGTTGGGGCTTCCCTGCCATGCCCTTTTGGACAATTGAGCAGCTTGTTGGGGAGGGGGTCTAGTGGAATGGATACTTCTGCTCCTGTTGTGCTGGGATGTTAAGAAGCTGTGTTGGGACTGCTGCTCAGCTTTACTGGAGCTGAGAGATGTGTGTGTGTGTGTGTGTGTGTTTGTGTGTGGCTGGACTACAGACGGACAGTGGACATGTGAGAATTCATTGAGCGTCTCAGAGCTTGGTCTTGATGACAGGCTGTCTATTTAGCAGCAGCCTGCTGGGATGTTGCCTCTTCCCTCTTCTACTCTCTGCACTAATTGGTCACAAGTGTTCCTGTCTCATGCTTGAATGTCCTCCCTTAGCTCTTCTGATTTAACAGCTTGTATGATGGGACTTGGGTGTGGTCACTGTGATCTGACATGTTCATAATACTGTAGGAAAGTAAACTGTGTCACAATTCTGCAAGCGTCAGTCTCTGTAATCCATCATGACATCAGCTTAATATGACGTATATAAAAATGTAATTCCTGACCAGTTGTCTAGAGTCTCAGAAGACAAACACAAACTCGTCCTCCTCCTCCTCGTCCTGTTATTTTACATTCACCAGTACTGCAGCACTGCTGTTTGACATCTATGTGAACTTGGAGAGAGAGAAATTAGGACAGAAAGGTTTCAAGAGCAGTTCGGCGCAGTTTAATAAGCCTCATTCTCTTTCATTTTAAGCACACGCAGCATGCCAAACATCTTTACAAAGAGCCCACACACCCTAATTAGCTAATATGCGCTACAGCTTAAAATGCCCCCACTGAACACAGGCCCCTTTTTTTCAGAGGGCATTAAAAGCCTAAATATGTGTTATCAGAGCATGTGGTGCACCCTGGGAAGCAGGATCCTCTGGAGATAGCTTGCTGACAACTGAATGAGCTAGGGAGATCACAGACGGGATGGTTTTTATTAAGAGAAGAAACACACCCTTCATCACACCTTGCGCACTAAGCCTGTTTTATGTCAGGATGTTTTAATCTTTGTACTAACAGAGAGGAAATAATTGTGCTTTCTCTTTGAGAGTCTCTTTCAGTGTCTGTGTACATAGACGTGCCTGCTTATGCATGGATAAGAGACACCGGGGGTGGGGGGTGAAGGTGACTTGAGTGACCATGCAATTTTGGGGTTTTTTTTGTCTTTGTGAGTTAAAAGCGAGTAATTACACAGAGCGCTTTGCTCCGATCCCTATAAATTCTTCTGTAAAATCACAAAATCCTATGAGCACTTCCCATCACATGCCCAATCCCCATCCCCTGGTCTCTCAGCCCCCCCTTTGGGCTACACAGGGAGCCCCATTGAGAGGCCCAATGGACAGAGGCTGTGAGATTCAAAAGCCATCACATTAGCAATGGGATGGAACTAAACCATCTACCCAAGAGGACCAGCCATTATTCTGCTTCACAGCGAACACACAGAGCGCTGAAAAGGCTGCTGTTAAATCTCTGTGTTTTCAAAATCAAACCATTACTAATGCCCACAACACCCTTTTATGTTAAACATCAACAGCCATTTATTGTTTGAACTGATTAATATATAAATGTTGTAAGCCTAAGTGAATGGAAGAAGGGGTCTCAGTAAAGGTTTTGGTAAAAAGGAGAGAAAGAGGGCAATATCTGTGTGGCATGGCTGATGCCCACTGGGCTTATGAGGCTTTTAAGCAGCAGCCAAGGCCCAGAGCCAGTGGTTTTTAGTTGTGCTACAGTGCCTTCCAAACTGGTCAAATTAACCGGTAAACGAGGTGGTAATTAGCAAGTGCTGGCTCATGAAAATTGTTCATTTAGTCTAAGCAGAAGGAACAAAGAAGCTGAGGGACTGAGACTGTGTGCCACAGAGATACAGAATACTTAACCTTACCTTACTGTAAAGCAGCTATAATCAATAAATTTATATCATCAACGACTTGCATGTGAAAGGAGCTGCTATAGTGACACATCCTCAAAGAATTATCACAGCACCCTGCAGTTTTCATATGCTCTCCAGAGTGTCTTTAAGCTCATTGTTTTGGTTTTCCAGCTGACAACTTTACTGTTTTAGTTCAGTTTCACTGCACTCAAAGCATCATTTCATAAGCAGCAGCTAGCTGCTAAAAACAACACTCTGAGCTTCCTGTACAGCACCAAATGGTAGACAGTGACTGGTTAATGATCATACTTAAGCATTTAGCCGCTGTATTTCACTGAGTAACTGAGGCTTGTTTCCAGGTGTCCCATATCACTTATTGCAGGTTTAAGTATTGGTAGTACCCTTGTGCTTTAGTTTTGAGTGTTTATGAGTAAAGGCATCAAAACCTATTCGATTTTCATAATTACTATGTAAAATGATGGATTGTTGATAATATCCTTTAGTTCCTTCTCTAAAGGCTGAGGTTGAGTTGTGAGGGCCCATCTTTGAGAGAACCTCTCTATCGTAAGTAACAAGTTGAGACAAGATGTTTAAAGGTTTCATTTGGAACATATGTCATGTCTTTCAGCTGTGAATCCTAACGCAAGTAACCGGCGGAGGGAGGGGGGTACGAGGTCACATTTTGCTCCAGTGTTGTTGTCTGTCTGCTCGCTGACAGCAGCAGTTGCGGGGCTGTGACTGCTAGCGCCAGAGGTGTTACTTTTCTTCCTTTGACTTTTTGGATTCATCACCCAATGAGCATCGGCTGTGACCCATAAAAACGCCCGTGGGTACGCTCCCAGGGCTTGGCTCTGCGTGTGGGGTAAGGTAACAGATTCCAGCTCAATGATGAGTCAGTAAATGGTTTCAGGGAAGCAAACATGTACAGTTCATCATCAAAGACACGTACATGTCAAGGGTAAAGATCTAAGTTTGCATTACCCATTGGCCCAGTAACACAATTAATGGTTTCTATTTAAAAAAATAAAATAAATAAAATTAAATAAAACAACCTTTAATGTGCTGCTACAAATAAAAAGTCATAAATAAAATACTTTAAAAAAAAAATCTATTGTGTGATTGACAGTAGAATTTTATATATAAACTGACATGAGATATCTTAATAATATTCCTAAATCTTCTCACTCTTCTATTGTGGATAACAGACAAAATAAATGACATGCATCATATATCATGAAACAATGTTGCATTACAATTATATAAATAGGCACCATAACAAAGCGCTGTTCAACGCCTATTCCAAACAGATCTACCTATTTCCCATTCATCACTGGTAACCATAATTTTATGTCCTCCAGAAGATGAGTTATGTCAAAGCTAAAAATGACAGTAAGATGGCTGGTTTGGCACAGATTCAAAAATGTTAATTGACTGCTTCAGCGATGACTTGACAACTGAGCCTGTGTGATCGATGTGCTCATCGCCCTTTTCCCTCAGAGAGAACATCTCTCAGGATAAAACAAATACTGCTCCACATTTGCCTTGACGAGAACCTAGAATCCTGGGAGCACTCGATGGTGGCGTATAAAAGTGTAATGATGACAAAAGACTGTGCCAGCTGCTTGGGTTACTGTACACAGAGCAGACACAACAAATGACTTACAATAATTAAACACAGGAAGGAGTGGGGATCCTCTGGAGAGACTGCTTCCTAGAATACTTTATAGAGTTTACTTAACTGGTGTCAGCTCAAACTTTCTTTGAAAAGAGAGTGCAGAGAGAGACAGGCTGTCACTTTGTTTTCATTAATACAGAGGTGTGAAGCTCATCTTTCCAGAGCAGTGTATCTCACAAGTGCTGCCGTTAACACAGCTGCTTATTTGGGATAAATCCTCTTAATGAATGTAAATATTCAATCATTTTCAAGAGTGTACCATCTTGAGTGCTGCGATATTGTGACATACCTTTAATAATCTGCTGTGTCGGTGAGTGGCCACACTTGTAAAACACCCGGGCACACAGTGGCACCAGCTCTGTGTCCATCTTCTTCATGGCTTTCTCGAATGTAACAGCAAGTGCTTCTGTGACATCCTTCACATCAGTGACCTCCAGGTTGTCACCGGGCACAGCCAAGGAAAGAGAGAGTGAAGCGCTACACCTGTCAGCAGACATTACGGTGTGGCACTCTATGGATCCGCACGCCACCTTTGTAGCCATGTGACAGGACGTCCTTTTGGTAATATCATCCTGAATCGCAGTCACATGAAGCTCCACGGCTGCAGCTCTGGGTAAGGCAGGTACCACGGCGACCAATAATGGAGCAGGTTTGATGTCAGGCTCCCACAACAGGTCCTGCAATGCAGACAGATGGTATTCAAATGAAGTGGCCAGAAAATTATATACCGTGATGAGCCACACTACAATCAAATGTATGGCCCTCCTGCTGAGATACACGCTTACATGCTGTGCTTTCTGATCACAAGCACTACTCCATCAACATTAAACATTATTGTAAAGAAAATCATAAAAATTCTACCACACAACACCAAGACAGGCTTTTTACTTGACAGACTGACAGGCTATCAATTAACGTGAGATTGTGAGGTGACCCTCGGTAATGATAGTGTACAAACAATTCAGAAAGAATCCATAATGCGCACAGCCCCCACAAATACAAATGCATTCACTTTGAGCTACATTTGCTAACATGACAGGTCCTATCTCAGATGACTTCTCACCTTTCTAAGAAGATCATTCACAGCATGTTACGGCAGTTTCACCACATACATTTAGTGGAAAACTGCCTCAATCTTATCTTCAGAGCCAAAATGTCTTTATTTTTTGCTCCTTCGGACTGAAGGCCATTAGCAGTAACAAAATGTCTTGGAGCAGTGCTACAATGTGGCCCTTTAATAATACTTGGCTGTGGCTTCATCTGCTAATGGGAGAGAAATGAGTGTTTTATATAACCATCGTTTCAGTTGGAGTCGATAGGGCAAAAACACTTAACCCCCTTTTCAATTTACTGGATCAATTTTCATCCACTTACACCCCACTTTCTAAGTGCAGAATAATAACAGGTTACTTACATTTTATTCTGATATTCACTCACAAAAAAAAAAGAGAAAACATTGACAGGAGCAGACGACGGCCTCTTTGTCCCTTCAACAGATGGCCCGTCACGACCCAGTCTGTCAGACTCACTGAAACAGCACTTACCTTCAGATTAAACTTGAGCAAACGCTTAATTGTGTATCAACAGCTAACCTCTTGCCTTGAAGAGTGGGGAAAAGAAATTGAAAAAAGCAAGTGTCCTGAATGAGTGTGTGTGCAGGGGTTACGTTAAGATTTCTTTACTCTGCTGATTTTGAAGAGAGCCGAGCTTGCAGTGATCAACAATAACAATCACAAGAGCGGAGAACAATGGCCATGTCAGCGTGGGCCTCTGAGCATGGCAGACAAAGTGACAGCACACATACGTGTCTCATGCTTTGATAAATGTTATATTAGCACTTCTGGCACAGGCTAGGTATTCTCCTAGAGGGTGCTGCTCATGCGCTTGTCAATAGTGATTGAACATAGAAGAGAGACTGGGAACTGGGGAGAGAACTGACAGGACAGGGGGTCTTGCTCAGCCAGGCTTAAAGGCCACCCTGCAGGCCTTGGGTGCTGAGGTACTCTGCCCAACCGACTGTCTACAAGGGGATCAGGGGACTCCAGCTCTCTGCTCCAGCCTCTGGCACGACTTTATTGTCACGGCACAGTAATGCTGACTTCTCGTCAGAGCTGTCGGACAAGCTTACATCAGTTTCCGTTTGTTTCTTTATTAATGTCTCCACCAAAATGTTACATTAGCTGGGAAGTTTGTCCAGCAGTTCCATGGAAGTAAATGTGGTCCTTTGTGTGTGTGTGTGTGCATTACTCTGTGTACAGGTGCGTGTGTTGAAAGCTCTGCTACAGTGCGCTCCTCTGTTAAAGGAGAGAGAGAGGAAACGGTGGCCAACATCCCTACCTGACCAGTGATCATTTATTAAATTAATCCAATAAAACACAAACTTTGATATATGACGGAGCTGAGTACTGGAGTGCCAAGTTAAAGAGGGCAGGCGGATGGCATTGTGTGTGTGTGTGTGTGTGTGTGTGTGTGGAGGCCTCTGTAACTCTTTACACTAACCACTTAACACAATCCATCTCATGACTTCATCTCACATTGGTTCCAGGGCATGCAGCCATTCCCCTAGTGCTTTCTCACTCCGTAGGCAGCAGGTAAACGTATGAGGTCTAGATCTGCTGGGCTCAGCTCTCTGCACTTATGAGGTGTGACCTGCCTCTCCTTATGTTTGTTTTCTTTCTCCCCACTTTCCTCCCTCTAACTCGCGTCCGTGCGCCTGGAGCGTGCGGCCGGTTGGAGGGCCGAGAGGCGTGAAAGCTGAACGGTAAACACGGTAATAAGGAAGTGGTGTAAAGGCGGGGAACAGCGGGGAGCTGATGGGACTGCGCTGCTAGCCAGTTCCCCTACATTTCCTGCTCAGCGGGACGCCTTCAGCATATGGTTCTATGTCTCAGCACTTACTGTAGTGCTGTCAGTCTGCTATAATATCCCTCCCCATTCACTCCCTCATTCACTCCCTTTTTCTTAAGGTTCCACTCTGAAGCTCATCAGACTGAGTTTGTGTAAATGAAACACACAGGGTCATGAAATTCTAAGAATGAGGTCATTACAAATCTGTGGCAGGGGCCAGAGTTGCATCAAAAGTCCCAAGTAAGCAGGAAAGAAATAATGCTGAGAGTGTGTTCTGTGGTGAGGAGGGAAGAAACTTTCTACACTGCAAATATGTTAAACTTCATCAAAATGTAAAAACAGTAATTTGAGTAGAAACTGCTCCAAATGATCAAAATACCTGGTGTTTATGAATAGTGCATGAGTAAATGTAGACATACTGAAAGCCTTAACAACGAAAAAATATTGTCACATGCTCAATAATTATTTTTTAGTTTTCAGAACCTGTCATTGCTGCACAAAGGGACATCTGTTTAACATTTATTGGCTTATCACATCAGCATGTCCCTGTTCATCAAACTCTCTGCACACGAACTTGCACGCACAAAGACAAGCAGGCTCCTTGCGGTTTAATGCACCATAAATACAATTTCACACTTGTAGAGACTCTGGTATGCTCCCAATTAACCCTGCACGCTTCTTCATCCACCTGATTAGATAAATTATAAACGCACAACAACAACATGGCCCCGTGGCTTCACAGACACACTAAGCACTGGTGTTTGCATCATAAACTTGCACTTCACAGGTCTGGTGTCTGAAAATACACTCCTTATATGTGGATATAAGAGTTAAAGGATATGCAGTGAACAATAGCTTTCATTTGAAGTCCAAAATTGAAATAGGTATATAAAGTGGCCATTTATTTAAAAGCCTGGTATCATCAGGATACAATATAACAGCTGCATTGTGAGACAAAAGATGGAATAATTGTATATTAGTTGTAGATGCATAATTTAACTCCTTGAATATCCAGTAATCAACTTCCAGTAATCCAGTAATTTAAATGACACTATTTCCTCCAGATGATGCATTTACTTCCCAAATCTGACATATTAAATTACCCAGTTTGCCAAAGATAGTTAAAGATTTAATGAAACAAGTATTAGGTATAACTTGTTAAACATTTTGATATAAAATCTGTTTTCAGTTCAGTTTAATTAATCAGAATGGCAAAATTACATGCACAAAAGTACCTTGTGCAGCAGTATAAGTGACATAAAATCACAATATTCTTTTTTGCTGAATTCAGTTTCAGTTTCAATAACATGTGGGCTATTTTATTTTCTCCACTCGCTTTTTATCACTTTTAGTAAAACTCATTTTTGATATCTACTTAGTAACTAACTTAGAGTTACCTCAATTTTGAATACCCCATGAAGCTGCCTGTAAGTGAAACAGGACTCTTTGCTGATGGTGGAAACTAAGTTATTACTATTCTCTGTGGGAGTTCTATTATTAGTGTTTGACCTGAGTTAAATATTGCAATTACAGTCAGTTCAAATGAGCACCAGCGCTTTGTATAATCCCCACTCCAGGGAGAGAGCATTTCACCAAACCCCCGACAACAGCCGCTCTCCCTGTCTATCTTCTGCTGCGCTTTATGCATCTGCACTCTAACGTGGAGAGAGGGGCAAGTTTGAGGGCCAAGCTGGGAGGTCAGACCAGGACGGTTTGTCTCACAGGCAAAACACAGTGTGTGTGAAGTTGTGAGGGAAGAGCTCAGCTCTTTAAAGGGTGAAAAACCCTGAGCTGTCAATTAGAGCTGCTTAATCTGGGAGTCAGTTGAAAATAAAACATGGTCTCCTGGTAGAAATCCTGGGTCATGTCAGTGAATATTTGTGATTCTTCTGACACATCACATGAAACTTCAACAGATGGGCGATGTTGTCCGTCTTCATTGATCTCTGACACAGACTTTAAACTGTCCCACCTCCACGCCATTAAACCCACATGCAAAATTTGTGCTTCTTCTTCACTGTGTTTTACAAGGAGGCAAAATGTGTCAAATAAACACAAATAGACAGCAGCTCAGCAAAGCTTTGAGAATATGACTGCTGGCATGAATATTATACATTTTGAATTGCATATACTGCTTTACTATTTGAGGGATTGACACAAAGTTGACATAGACTCTGCGGTCTTTAACACCACTCACCACGGCACAGAGCCACATGTTGGAGGTGGGCTCCTACCTCTTTCCCTTAGGTCCTATTCCCATGGCGAGACAGATTATTGTGGGAGGAGAAGGGCTGCCAGGGGAGACTGGTGCCCCTGTTAGACGTATGGAGGCAGGGGTTGTAAGCTGGGGCGGTGTGGAGTGGTGGAAAGGATGGAGGGAGGTGGCAGGAAAGAGGGGTGGAGAGGGGGATAAGCTGCTCTGAGAGTTGAACGGAGCTCCAAAATGGTGTGTGGGGGCAAAGGATTAGGGAGGCTCTGTGGAAGACATCTGCTTCTGTGCCAAGCTCTACATTATCAAAGACACCAGCGTTTCCCACATCATCAACTTTTCATGAGCGCACTCACTGGTAAATATCAGTCGCAGCGGCTTGGGTCTCAAGGGGGAAGAGAGGGGCGAGGAACTTTCCCTTATTTCACAACAACACAAATCTAAAAGGCCTCTCTGAAAAACTTGGATACCATAAAAAGTGTCTCCTCTTTTACTTATTCATTGAAGCATGTATCCCACTGTCTTTTAATCCATTAAACATGTGTGGGTCTGATATCAGTATGATCAATATTTCCTCTGCATCTATAATAAAACAGCTGGCTCTCCACTTTAAACACTGGCTTATACTTGACAAACAAAAACGTCACTCAGCACAGACTGACCTGCTCTTCCTCTGCAGCCTTCAGCACGTTCTCCCAGGCGGCTCTGACGATGGGGATGTCTTGATGTCTTGTGGTGTAGCAGTGAGCCTGGACAACATGAGCCAGAGTCAAGCTGCTGATCACAGCCTCCAAAACCTTCTTCACGTGGCTGAAGCACAAGCACGCCTGCGTCCTAACGCCAGCCTTCAACAGCTGCATGGTGCATGGGACCAAAGCAATTTGGCCTGCACAGAAAACAGACTCATCTACCTGGAGAAAAAAAACATAGAAGGGAGACACAGCGTAAGTGTCACTGTTGGCTTTGCAATGGCAAAACCAAGACCAAGAGTCCAGAGCCAAACTAGCAGCTCAGTGATGGTGTACTTAGGCACTGTGGTTCAGCATTTTAAAGAACTCTTGCGGTATTTGGATACTAAACTGAACAAAAAATTCTACAAACTTATTACTAAAAGTTACTTAAAGTGCCCTTTAAATCCAAAGAACAGAAACATAAGAAAACATTTTTTGTGACATTTCTACAAATATTTACATGTATTAAATCACATTATGAGAACAAAAGTAACTACTGTCCTTTTTTCTTTTTTGCATCGTTTTATCTACATTGAATAATGAATTCAATTGATTTCAAACTGAACAATATGCAGACCTTCTGTCTGAACTAGAGTGTAGTAAAATTTAAAAAAAAAAGAATGTTTAATTAGGTAATTATAAGCTTGAGCACTGAGTTGCTATTCAATCAGAAAACTAGGTGTAAAAAACAAGCCATCAAACTCCAAAATGAGTTTTAATTATTAAAAAAGAAAAGTAGAATATTTGTCAGGTAGGTGCTATGATCAAATTAACATTAATTATATGTGTATATTTGAGCAGCAGCGCATTAATTAACAAGTTCCACCTCTCCCATTTTTCAGCATCTTATCACCAACAATTTTCATTTCACAGCTCTGAAACGAGCAAGTATTGTGAGAAGCCTGCCAATGTAACTCTGTGCCACCAGTGTTATTTATGAGCCTAATTAACCATGTGATAATAAGCTCAATTCTCTGTTAAATACCTCGAGCTTCATGTATTATGGAACCCAAAAAAAATCTATCTGTTTAATGCAGAGAGACGAGAGGGGATGAGGAGCGGCATTAAGGAGGTCAGGTCTTCAGAGACCCTGTCTGAGGTTGGATGGCCTAAGTGACGGACACTGGCTGCTGGTCAATGCAAATAGATGCTGGTTACATGTTGATAATTGCTGGCCTGTGCAGGGATTATGGAGCACATGCAGATGTCCAGGGAGAATCAAGGGGGCCCTGAATCAGCTGATACAAACTGGATCACATCCTAAACCAAAGTTCTTGTCACTCATTTCAAACAAACCTTTTATTTCCACTACTTAGTTCACTTTGAATGTCAGGCCATGACACAACTTGTTCAAAGGAGGAACTAACTACAGAGCACTTATACTTTCTGAAGTGCATTAACTCTGTCTTTGATGGGACAGTAGCAGAACAAGAAGCTACCCACACAGTAGTTTAGCTAGAGGCTGCATGTCGTGGCTATTTCCATAATCAGATGGGTTTGCCATGATCCCAAGCTCCTGGGTTCACTTGTCAACTGTGATAAATCTTCAGCTTCCATCTCTGCTGCTGCAAATTACCGCGACAGCGCAGGAGACAAGAGATGGAGTGAAGACGAGAAAGAGAAAGATGAGTGAGCGGGGCGGGAGGAGAGGGAGGAGATAAGGCCCTCGCTGCTTTCAAACAGTTGGATCAATCACCGGATCATTTACCTGCAAGTATGATCTGCCCGTGAGCCTTGCGCTACCATGTCTGCCTCACATAAAAGCCAGATTCCCACACATCAACAACAAATTGTCATTGGCATTCCATTTATGAGCCATCAAATGCCATCATATTAACTCCAACAAAAAGCGGCTCCATCAGGTTGGACGGATGGCCAGAATCTTTTAACAAGCTTGTCCCCATGAAAAGAGCTAGCCCCATTTTGAATTCATAAAGGCTGGCTACCATTTGTCGATTTGAATATCAAAAGGGACTAGCGTGGGGCCCCTTGACTGTTAAAGGGAGACTCCCATAGCTTCTACCAAGCAGGTGTGTGATGATCAATTATTAAGGATCCCACTCTGGTTACTCTTAGTGGGAGGTGGAATTGGGGATTTGGGGGTTTGCGGCTGTGGGGGCACATCTTTCTGTAGTGAACCTGGATGGGGGGAGAGGCAGAGGAGAAGGGAGAGCGAATACTATTTACATAAAATTAACAGTTCAAAAGAATGAGTTCACACACCAATCAAACTTGTTAATTGACTGTCAATGGTGTGTCCCTGAATATACAACACAACTACATTATTCATCTTAGGCCTTGACAGGGAAGACAGTCCAATTTGCATGGGCGTTCTAAACGTGATCAACAACCACAATGCCACATGCATTTTTAATAGGCCGGAGATGGGATCCTTCAATATTCATAAGGGTCAAACAATTGCATATGACATTAAACTTTCTATAACAAGGTAAGTATTTTTCAAATGCTAGCCTTAGCAGCCTAAATGGCCCATGGAGAAAAGGGAAGATACGCTGTCTTGCAGGGTTCACAGTGAATCAATACCACATGTCCGTGCTGGTTTATTTCTGTACTCCTGTTTTTTCAATAATATTTGATATTTGCTGCCATAATTCAAACGCTGTTCAGATGTTTCACCCTTTATAAAGAGACAAAAAATATTATTTCATTAAACCATAGATGTTTGTTTTCTTTCTTTTTTTTTTAATCAGAGGAAACATACAATGGGTGTCCAATCATGATGGTTATCAAAGCTGTATCTCAGTATCAATATTTGATGATAATTGAGGTGATTTAAGATGAGTCAAATGGTCCAAAGTTTGTTTATTGTCTTCAGCGTCAGATTTCTTGAATTATATTTCATAAACTTGTCATTCTTAGAAACCCTAATAATAAAAAACTGACAGACACTTCAATCCATTTTTAATAGTATCTAAGCCAAACAAGCTTCTAATTAGCTCAACAACTGAGGGGATGACAACGTTCACTTTATTTTTATATTAACTAAGCAGCATTTTGCCTTTGTATTTTATCGACCTTTACTTCATGGCTAAAACACCATCATTTTTTGAATAAACCCAATGACATGCCAAAAGGTCACCAACCTGAAAGACATCCTCTCACCATCTATGCGAGCTACTGACGGTAACATATATGTAAATGTACTCAGGAAGTGCCTGTCTGTGTCCGCTTCCAGCCCTTAACAGTGTCTCATTTCAGGCTGGTGTGTCTGAGGTGTTTCTAATTGCAGTTTTTGTCAAAGAGCTCCCAGAGATGACCAGACGGTGCTAGACTATATTCACATTGGTGTTGGAGCCCTCTGGGCCCCCATCGTGTTGAGGACGTCTCCAAGTGTCATTAGTAGAGCTTTGGAATGGTACAGATGAACCGGGCTGAGCCTGGATAAAATGACCTGGTATTGACGAACAGTCAGGTTTTTCTGCCTGGTTCCAAGGACAGAGAGAGGTGGAAAACTGCTCCACGGCTCCTATCAGATATGCTAATGGTCACATTTCTCCCCATTGAGACCTCATGCATAATTTAACCAGGAAAATGATAATACAAAATGTGTAAAATAGGTTAGATTAATATGGTGTAACTTTTCTTTTATGCAAGGACACATGTAACCAAGCTAAAGGGGGTAATGGCAGCACAGTATCAGCTACAGGGTGGGTAATCACATGCAAAATGTAATTAATATTTGTGATACATCTGTCCATTTAGATGATTCTTCATTGATATAAACTGTTATTAATTTACATCAAAATCTCATCTTAGGTTACCTGCAACAGAAGATATTTCATCTTATCCATATTTTTTTCTGGTTTATTAACCAATCTTTATGTTTGGTATCCTTTTGCTAAAATGCCTTTCTCCAAATATTCAGATTCACACACATATAAACTAATGGCCAATGCATACCAGATAGTTACTTCTGTATAGCCTATAGTAGTTTTTGTAATCTTTGTGTCTTAAAGTTTGCAAATCATTCTAAAAAAAACAGCTCAGTAGGTTAAAATAATTGCATAGCCTGAAACCATACAGGAATGGTTGTAAACTTTTTAACACCCATTTCAGTGGCAAGTCAGTGTGTCACACAACAGAGTGACGCTGGATCTCTCAGTCTGGCTCATTTTACTTAGTTTTAAGCGAAAGTCCCTCCATAGCCTACATATTCAGTACAGTGTGTCCTGCAGTACATCTGACATGAACAGGGCTAAACAGATTTCAGTTTCTTTTGCATTTTATTTACAATGGGACAATGGGAATACACAACTCATTTTTAAGCCCATGCTGAAATGGGATGAGGACGCCCAACCAGCATTTCTGTCTGGCCTTTTCTGCTTACCACACCTTTAAACCATCAGTAGTGAGACAATGTTGCTGCACCCTGGGATTCATTCAAAGGTTAGCTGCTTACATCTTTCACCTGTTACTCTGTGCTCACATAGCTTTGACTATTTGGAGGACCTTGTGTTCTCCTGTGTCTCACAGCTCACATAACATTTGATTTGTGGAGCTTGTAAAGGAATCTCTTCTGTTACTCATCTGAGCAGAGAAAACTACTTCTTCCACTGTTCCATGTTTAGGGGAAAAAACATATATTGAGTTTGGATGTAAAAGTGACAAGGTGACAGGTAAGTCCTAAGAGGATGCTACAATTAATTATCACAGTGCATCCAAGATAGCATAGGACAGGGCTGTTGATCTGATGCAAGAACAAACACACACGCACACTCACTAAATCATTCTGGGTCAGTCAGTCAGTCAGTCACTCTCTCTCTGTAATTTTTCCAGTCAGTCTTAATAAAAAAGTCACTCACTGACTGGCTCCTCCACTCCCACTTTCTTGGTTCTTCATCATTCACTAAGTCATCTATCCATCATTAACTTGTACAGTCCTACAAAATACACACATGCAACTTGGAGATTTTATTTATTTATTTATTATTATTATTTATTTTAATGTTTATTTCATTATTAAAAATAAATTATTATTATTCATTAAATCGTAAGGTCTTTCAATATCTATAAATTAATGTATCATATTATTGTATTTACAAAAACAAACTTTAAATCTTAGGAGCAGAGAGACACAACTCAACCCTGCTGCCAGTTGTTTACTGTTATGTAACAAGAAAATCTTTAACAGTGTATCTGTGGGCAGAGTTGTCTACAGCCTCACCACAGAGTGTGATGGGTAAATAAATGTATTTTCAGGGCACTTGGGTGAGGCTCTCAATCTCATTGTTATCACTTTCAGTTCAAGAACCAAACCCAGGATGTACGTAACTTAAAACCTAATTTGATATAGAAACTATACTAAAACAGGACAAACTTATTTCACTTTTAGTCCCTTATGAAAGATTTTTAATATATGTGACAAATTTCTGAATTCCAGCCTGCTCTTGTTTTTCTCTTTAGAAATTTTCTTCTTTTCTTGAATATTTCAGGGTTTCAAAACGTGGGGATAAAAAAAAACAAAAAAAACTGAGGTTGAAGTTTTGTTGAATGTATTTAAGTGCATATATTATTTCTACGTTTTGTCGGGGATTTGATATGCAACGACTGTTTAATCCTTGTGTGGTGGATGGCAGTTTGTCAGGGATGTGTGCTGTGATTTCATCTTGAACTGGCTTCAAGTCTGTGGGGCTCTTTCAGCATTAGTGCATTCAAAGCAGATCACGTCTGGGAGTGGGAAATGATAAGAGATGGGCTCATGTTGTGCTGCGCCCTGAGGAAATCCTGCCTCTTCTGACACCTCATTTCTACAAATACAAACCTTTCAGGAGAACCACAACCTCTCCCCTCTACAGAATCTCTCCCCATGTTAGGCTTCTCATTTAAGGCTTCACAGGAAGGAGGAGGGAGATATTTGCCTTTTTTATTCGCTCCTATTTTTTTTCTACTATCTCTATTTTTTTTTCTTCCTGTTTGTGCTCCAGTTTGAGCCTAACCCCTGTATGCTCAACTGTCACACAAAATCAGTGTTACTTAAACGGCGACATAAATAGCCGTATGAAGTGCACAAAGAAAGGCAAGTATAGGGCATTTCTGAATGCATTCTCTTAGGTCGAAAACTGCACATTTATTCAGAAAACTAAACCATAAGCATATGTTCAAAACACATGGTTATTACACTGACAAATTTAGCAGAATACTCCAGATTACACAACGATAATGAGCCATTGTTGAGGCAATGTGTGGTCAGTCTGAGCAAGGGACACTGGCCTTTCCCCAACCCCCACCTTCTGTAAGCTTATGTGGATTTTTCTATTGTGCCTGTATGTCTGCCCTCGACATGCCCATTCCCTAGACACTGAACCGTGTGGAAGAGTAACACTGTCATGTCAGCTCTGGTCAACTTTATGCTGGTCAGGAGCTGCCGCTCAGTACTATAACCAAGGTCAGGGGAGCCTGACTGCTGGATGCTCAGGGACACATCTGAATGCCAACAGACATGAAAAATGAATAAACAGATATATCTTCCCACCATCATTAAAAAGTGGTTTTTACAACATCATGAAGCTAGCTTTGATAAAAATCTGACGTGGTCGTAGTGTTTTTGTCCTTGAGTAAATTTGCTGTCGCTATAATAATGTTAAAATGAAGAAATAAGATCAAATAAAACACAACAAATACTCAAAGCTGATGTAATAAAACTGTCTGCTGCTGTGGAGTACTGTGCCACACCAGAGCTGGGCAGTGGATGAAGAGTGATGGAGGGGCATGGTTTTTCGTTGCGTTAGGCAAAATGCCCTGCTGCCTTCAACTGTCCCGACCTCACATTTTTTGACAAATTGGTTGTGAGGCTTTTACGACTGATGCACATATCGCAAAAATCATTTCTGCCAAGCTTCCTCTATGACCTGCCCGTGGGACATGACAAGCCCCTCCACGCATCGCTCTATCAAACCGAATCTTTCCAGGACAATGCAAATTATGACAAATTCCATCATCCTGCATTATGCGCTTTCCTGCTAATCTCCCTAATTCGAGAGAATCGGGGAGGGTCTCGCTGTTTCAGCTGAGGGGCATGTTGTCTGATTGAATGATGCTGAAACTGCAACACTCAACCCCCGTTCTCTCTCTCTTCCCAGCTGTGACCATCTCATCTCTTCTGTCTTTTCATATTTTTCTTTTATTCGAAGCTACATCTCTCAGTCTGGCTGGTAATAGAAGCACTAACTTAACCTGGGCATAAAAGAATTATGTCAACATAAAGTGCCGTGGCACAACCATTACAGTGTAACTGTCAGTTGTGGTGAAGTTGAGTAAGTCTGCGTGTGATATGAAGGATAGGACCACAGTGTAAAACCGTCTGCCCTGGAAAAGACGATGTGAATGTCTACAACAAATCAGCCTTTGACCCAGTGATATGAAGTTGCTGGTTCAGAGAGAAGATTTCTCTGCAACCACATCCAACACTTCCAGTTAACCACACTCATCCGCACACACCCGCACACGCCTTCTTCCCTGTCTTGTTCATTTACTTGCAACATGTACTTCAGTATTCACATAATAACAGACAAACAAATAATGAAAGACAGAGCGATCAAGACAGTACAGAGCTGCAGAGAAGAGCAAAAAGATATGTAGTTCCCTCTCATCTCAACAGATGGCAGTATGGCTGCATTAAAAGGGCAGCTGGAGCATCAGCAAACCTGTACATACAAAGTCCATTCAATCCATGGACAGGCTGGCTAGACAGCATCGAAGTCTCCTTGGATTTTGTTTTTCTTTTTTTTTTTTTTTTTTTTTTTGGCAAGTCAAAATGCTTGCATAAAAATCCCACCACTGAAATGCAGAAGCAGGGATAAAACAGTACGAATAAATTATAAAAAAAAAACGTATAACAAACTGTTCGGGGATTTCACTGTAACATCTGAGCAAGCGTTGTTCTGTATTTATTTTTATCAATAAATACAGGAAAATCCAATTCACCTCTAAAAAGTGTCAATAAAAGAATAACAGCAAAAAACAAGTAAACGTTTGAAAAAGAAAGATGATCCATCTAATCCTTGTTTATATCAACTTTGGAATTATTAAAAGTGTTATTTTACTGAAAATATGCACCAGGGGTAATAATGTTCTCACCATGGCAAACTGATAAAATACAATATGCTGCAAATGCACTGAATCCCTACTGAAAAATACAGCAAATATTAACAGTTTTTGTCAGTGCATCAAATTCAACTCAATAAATTTTGACATGTGGAAAATATTGTGTGCTGTATATTATATTGGATGAACTCTTACCCTGAACATCCCAACTTCATTACATTACCTAGACTCGTGGGGCCTGACATTCCCTTACATAATAAATCAATAATATCAATAATAAATATATATTAAAAGTGAACATGCTTATATGTCCTCAGAAAAAAACAGGGGGCTGTATATTATTCATCTGCAGCAGTTTTTACCTCGCTGAAGTGTGCTTTGATGACAATGGCATTTGAAAAATGAATGACCCAGGTTAAAAGTTACTACTCAGAAGAATTGCTCCATGGGAAATTTATGATGAAGCGAGTGGCCAAAAGTAAATGGAACGTAAACGCTAACTCTTTTCTGAGGCATCTGTGGTCGCGCCAGGGAGAAAAATCACCTTAATAAATGAAGATAAAAAGGCAATTCTGGCGCACACTGTTGCATGTGGATGTAATAATGTAATGTAATTGTTGTGAAACTGCGTCACTGTGTGCAACTTATGAAATCGCAGAGATATAAGAGAGCATAACAATTACAGAAATCATCTATAATAGCAGTTTCCTGAAATACACGATGTGCAGCACAGTGCTTTACATCATAGTCAGGAGGTGAATCTGCTGCTGTAACAAGCCATTACTAACAGCCTCTCCATCTGGATTGGTGACAATTAGTGTTACAAAGCCTGTGCTCATTGGTAACATATCACATGCAACCTAGATATCTTATTAATAAAGTGTTACACAATTTTAATATTATTTTTCATGTTGGATTATTTGTTTTTACTCTTAAATTCTTCTAATATTTGTAAATATACTATTTCATAAAAGATTCAGTGTTAGAGTAAAATACTGCATTTGCTGATGTTGCTCTGTATTAGTTTCTGTATGTCACCACACGAGCATGTGTGGGCGCAGGCCCCTGTATTGTTCTGTCTGTATTTGCCTCACACGTACATTTCGCAAGGAGCATCTTCCAGACCCTCCCTATCCGTGTGTTTTTGTGTGCGTCTGTGTGTGTGTATTGTGTGTGCGTGAGCGAGTGCAGGCACCCTGTCAGCTATGCCCTCTCGTCACTGCAGGGGGAAGCAACACACCCGGGCAGCTCTGAATATAGTGGCTAGTTACCATAGTAATGGGATGGTCATACGTCTCTCCTCTCTCAGACAGTGATGGGAGTGGACAGGACACGCCGCTATGCTTTTTATCTATGCATTTGCTATTCAGTTATTTCATTCTGCAAATAAAAAGCCAAGCTAACCCACCTCTCCCTTTTTCAGAATTCAAATAGCGGGGTGAAATGGGAAGTAAATAGTTGGATATGGGGTAATAATTCACACATGGGACTGCAAATAATTGATGTGTTTTGACTGAGTGTTTGTGATTGCAATTGTAATAGCGCAAGTGTCTTGGCAGATATCTGCGGTGGTGGGATCTTTACATGACGCTTTTCAGATGCCTTCTTGATGTCTCTGAACCATTCACCCCTCCACTACTCATCAGCAGTGACAAAGTGAGAGGCAAACAAGCACACACAGACACAGACACAGACACACACACACACACGTGTGGTTCTCTCGAATTAAAAAGCAGTTTCTATCATTTATCAAATAAAATCACACTCATACATGAGGACCGATTAAATTAATCTATATTCCATTAAAGGTCTTTCTTAATTCTAAACCAAAACCAGACATATGTCTCTTGAAGCTTCCTAGGATGGTTAAGCGGTGCATGTCCACATGTGTGTGATACAGACATATATTTACATGTGTGTCTCCACATCATTTTACATGCATGTGTGTACATTTTGTGCACACTTATGGGAATATGGAAGTGGGATGATGGTTGTGGCTATCCTGTCTCTGCTTCCCATTGCTTGTTGACATGAACCAAGGCAGTCAGGCACCAATAATACATGAAGAGCTGTTCAAAGGCAATTAGGATCAGTTGTCAGGGCCAGGCCCATTAATGAGTGGGAGTGTGGCAGGGGCCGGGGCAGAGGCACAGCGCCGGCGTAGGTGACCGCCTCAGAGCCGATGCACTCTGACAGATCCAGTCCTTCCCCTGTCCTCGCCTGGTACAAGCTGATACCAGCCTGTGCCCACGTGGTGCTGCAGCAGCAGCAGCAGCAGCAGAGCAGGATAATGTAACAAAGAACGCACTGACTCCTGAAAATGACTACTGCCATGGCAGGTCAGCCTCTATGCAGTCATGACAGGAGAGAAAGGGGGGAAGTAGGGCACTTGGGATGGGGTTGGAAAGGATATAATTACTACCACTGCCATCCACTGCTCCCCATAAAACTGCCCCCTCATCAGATTAAATAGGTGGTCTAATTTGGCCTTTCACATACATGGGGCAAAAGCGCCCACACCCCAACCAGCAGCTCCAGCACTGTCACAGGACGGAGCTATGACCATGTGTCAGTACAAATATATGTCTTGCAATGCAGGCCTGTCTTAGAGGAGGGGGAAGGATGTTTGCATACATGACTGTACTGGAGAGTGTGCATACATGTTGTGGTTATACAGGCCTGCACCCAAGCAAACATCTGTCAACAAACGTTTAGATATAGATCTATTGAAGGTAGGAGATACTGGGTACGCTCAATTCCCTGCTTTGTTTGTGTTTGAATACATCTTTATCTATTTGCATGTCACCGACTGTGCTTTGAATGCCATATACCTGTCCTATCAGTCATGAGTTTGTTATAGTGAGTCATCTGTGACTCATTTTAATGACCTAACCAGTTTACCTTGTCATACAACCACAAAGAGCACACAGGTGTGAGTGTGTGTGTTAGAGTGTGTGTGTGTCTTTGTAAGACCTGGCCTCGGGGCATACAGCCGTCATGCCACTGTGGTAAGGGCTTCCTGGGTTTGATCAGTATGTTCCACGTGTGTCCGGTTCAAGTGAAGACAGTTGACCCCAGTGTTTGGGTAGGATGAGTAAAGTCTACAGAGACAGATTCTGGTGATCTTTAGAGACAGGAACTGAATCAATGCTCACAGGGGTAAGGCTCTGAGGTGAAGCCTGACTGTCAGTCAAAACCTCTCTGACTCCTCTCCAGACAAAAGGTTCAACTCATTGCACGCAATTCGGGGCATTCAGGGAAGGAAGCAGCCAGCCTTATTCTACTCGTGCCTTCGGTGAAATGAAAAGAAAAAACAAATCTGTGTTAACATCCTCCGCTGCAGCTAGGAGCAAGTAACTACACGTGCCGAAGAGCACCGCAGTTTTGAGGAGCTTTCAATCTCATGACTGCTCAAACTGCTGAGCCTTCAAGACCTCATTTTTCACCGACTCAATTACTCAACAACTGCTCTCCTCCTGGCCCCTCCCCTTTCACCGTGCCTCATCTCCCCTCCTCCTTGGTTGGAAGTGATCATTTGTTCTTTTATTAAAGTTGATAACATCCCTTGCATTGTCTGAGTGTGCACGCTAGAGAGCCGCCCCTACTATTCTAGCCTCCAGCATTTCGTATTATTGGTGCATTATTTCACGCATGCCCTCCTCTTTTATCAAGCGCTTTTGAAGTAATGTTAATAGACTAGAAAATTGAGACATTTATGAAGTATGGGCCGTGTTTATGAAAAAATCCATAAAGTATGACAGCGGAGAGGTGAGATAAAAGCAAGGTTTTAATAGATTATGGCAAACAGGGGAGAGGCGTCAGATGCTGACAGGCACCTCCTCCGAGATCCCTCATATTTTATGGGATTAATTTTGTTGTATTAGAAATGAAGTTAAATGTCCTAATTAATCTGTTCGTGCTGCATGAATACCTCCCTGAACGCAGATGCACACGCACACACACACACTGTTTTTTGGCTAATTACTCTTCTGTGGTAATTGAGGTAGATATATTC
>OMNW01013893.1:0-32796 GCA_900303245.1 Selene dorsalis
ACATTTATGGTGCATAATATTAGTTGGCGCTGCCTGTATGAGGTAGTGTACAATCTAAACATAATTGGAGTCATGTGTAATGGACACTTTAAGTTTTCTAACTTAAATGGTGTTTCCGTGTGAAGCATCGAATTATTATGATAAGAGCACAACACACTCGTGTCTCTCAGATCGCACTCAGTTCATCCAGCTCAAATCATTCAAATCCAACCCCTCCCCAGTCACCACAGGTGTGCCTCAGGGCTCTGTCCTGGGGCCCCTTCTCTTTATCACCTATCTCCTCCTCCTTGGCACCATTTTCCATAAATTTAACATTCACTACCACTGCTATGCGGATGACACCCAGCTCTATCTCACCAGTAAACTAAACACCACCCTCCCACCCTCTTCCCTCATCGACTGCTTATCTGAAATCAACTCCTGGTTCACCTCCAACTTCCTGAAACTAAACTGTGAAAAAACTGAAATTCTTCTAATTGGCACCCAATCTACACTATCCAAAGCTGACCGTTTCCCCCTTCTCATTGACAGCTCTTCAGTTTCCTCCTCCCCTCAAGTTAAGAGTCTGGGTGTCATCCTTGACAGCACTCATCATGGTATCATTCAAATCTCACATCAATAACACCACTCGATCTGCTTACTTCCACCTACGCAATATCAACCGGCTACGTCCCTCTCTCACCCCGAACACCGCCTCTATTCTTGTTCACAGTCTCGTCACCTCCCGTCTCGACTACTGCAACTCTCTCCTCTTCAGTCTCCCTCACAAGTCCCTCCAAAAGCTTCAACTGGTTCAAAACTCTGCTGCACGAATCATCACTAAAACCCCTTCTTCCCACCACATCACCCCCATTCTACAGCAACTTCACTGGCTCTCGGTCAAACAAAGAATTCAATTCAAGATCCTTCTGTACACCTTCAAAGCTATCCACAACCTCGTCCCTCCCTACCTGTCTGACCTCCTCCACATCGCCACTCCAGCACGCCCCCTCAGATCCTCCTCCTCCGTCCACCTCACTGTGCCCCCTGTTCACCTCAGTACCATGGGGAGCAGAGATTTCAGCCGCTCTGCTCCCCAGCTCTGGAACTCCTTACCACCCGATATCCGCAATACTGACTCTCTCCCAGTTTTCAAAACAAGACTCAAAACCCACCTGTTCAAAATAGCATACACACTTCACCATCCCTAACTGCAACACAACCCTACCTCTCTCTACCTTTTTCGCATGTTTTATCCATTGTTCTTTCTTTTAATTATCTTAAATATTGTGGATGTTTGATGATGATGATTATTATTATTATTATTAACTCTCCCTTTTCTTTGTCCTTAGCTCAGCAAAATAATTAAACTAATCTATAAAAATAAACATGTATTCCTTCACATTATTTTTTACTTTATTGTAAACGTAAACATTTCATCGGGAATTTCCAGTGATGTGGTCAGTGGTCAGGTCGTCAACAGTTCCACTAAAGTTAACATGAATATCACTAATAGATATTTCTTTTAGTTTTTGTAGCCTCAGAAGAACATTTTCTGATTTTTCTGAGGTTACATGTAACAGGATTTTTATTTTTGTGTACAGTTACATTTAAGGGTAAAACTGTGTGTGCAGGTTCTATTTGAAAGACTTATTCTGTTATGTAACTCTGGATGGACCTCAACCTGTCATAGCTGCACGAATGAGAGTTGAATTACACTGGACTCAAGTCGGTACACACTGTCACTATTCTTGCCTGGCTTCCGTTCAGCATGCGTCATGTGCAACACAATCTATAAATAACACAGTAATTGTGCACACTAGTTAGGTAAAATCTTATGATGATTACTATTATTATTGATAATAGATTTGTCAGAAATTCTCTGAGAAATTAGTTTTAGTGACAAGTTATTCAAACAGAGATGAGGAATTTCCAAAGGATATAATAATATCAAGATATTCAGATGTCAAAAGAGGCAGGAATAAAAAAGGAGCAGAGCAAGGGAGAATGTCAGAGGTAGAGTTGGTGACAAATACTCACTGGGTCACTGCACGGCTGGGAGAAGGAAGGAGCTAATTTTATGGCTCTCATAGATGCCTCCAGTTGGTGAGCAGGGAGGAAGAAATTAGGGACCATCACAGAGGCAGAGCTTAGAGTAAAAGGTTAAAGAAAATACACATGAGAGCATGATGATGATGATGATGATGGCATCATTAAGACCAAAAAGATAAGAAGAAACTGGTAAATGTAAAAACACATTTTAAAACTCACCAAGATGAACAGATAATTTTAACAATTTTGCCGACATAACAGTCGCGCTCACGTTCATACCTACAGACAGTCACCAATCAACCTACTGTACAAGTCTTGACTGTGGGAGGAGGCTAAAGAACCTGGATAGAACCCACCCAGGCACAAGGAGAACGTGGAAACTGCAGCTAGAAAGGCCCCTGACCCGGGAATCAAACCCTGAATCTTGTGTGCCACCATTAACAAACATTTATGCAAATATGGCCACTATGTGCCGATCCTGTGTACAGATGCTAGTTGTACATACAGTGTTAATATGGTATTGTGCTGCATTTAAGATTTGCCTCATGTTCTACTTAAACACATGGTACTGTGCCAAAGTTTCTGGCACGTACATTCTCATCCACCACACAGCACAACCAGATAGAAGTCTGAAAAGTTGCAAATTAATTCTGAATCAGCATATCAACCCCAGCTAAAGCTGGACTCATACAACAGATGGTCTGGTCCCAGAGCTCTGATTGCAGTATCATGGGGTCAATCTTGGACAGAGAGACAGCCTACATCCACAGAGGAGTTAGCAGTGGCTGGTTCTTTAAGATGCTTGTAGTGGCCCAACTGCCAAGTATCTAAAAAAAACCTGTTCATAACCAACGTCTTGAAACTACTGATAACCATATCTTTGAAAGCAACTGTAATTGTAAATGTATGATCATTTTGGTTATGAAGTTATTTGTGTTATTTAGTCCATTTTGTCATAAATCTTGGACTCGATCTGGCCTTCTGAATCAAATTAAAAACTAATGTGACAGGCAGCAACACATTAATAAATACTGATTAAGGATACGGCTGGAGCTGTGGATCTTCCAGGGGGGCATCAGGGTTGTCTGTGATGTGCTGGGTGGGTGATGGACAAACATCACCTGAACCCTTGTGGGGGCTGTGGGGCTCTTTTGCTTGTCTCCGTTCTAAAGCTTCTAAAGTCCTTTCATCCTCTCCTTCTGTGTCTGAAACGTCTCCTGCTGATCCGTCATTTTCTTCCTGTCTTGTACATTCGTCTGTCCCACTGGACTCAAGACTTTCCAGATTCACTACCTGCCTGCTCTTATCCTTGTCTTGGCTCAGGTCAGGCTCCTCTGATGCCTCCAAGCTCTCTAAAGCAACCAGGTCAGGCTCTGACAGGATGCTGGTCCAAGGACTGGTTTTGTCTGTTAGAGAGGTTACCTCATTTAGATGCCTTGGCTTCACTACAACCTCCTCATAATCTTCGTCATCTTCATCATCATCATCACTTCTCTCGTCCAGTCTGCAGTCTGTTCCATCTTCACCCTCATCCGATCTTTCTTCATTTTCATCCTCAGACTCAGTAACTTGTGTATGCTCTCCTTCCCCAGCCTCAGAGTCTTCAGATGTCTTTGGAAGAGGCGTCTTTGGAAGAGGCGTCTTTGGAAGAGGCGACTGCAGAGGAGACGTGTGTTCTTGGGGACAACCTGAAGCTCTGGGTAGACAAGAGACACTCTCGGGAAGAATTGGGTAGTTTTTGTTTCCGACAGAGGAGGTGGTTGAGCTGCTCTGGTGGTCAGAGGGAATCGTTTCCAGATGGTGTCCTCGTAGGCCTGCATGAAGAGGATGGTGAAGATTTTAGCTACACTGCTGAGAAGATCAAGCTTCTTTTATTTTACCATCTTTGTCACGTATGTGAGAATTTGATGGTTTCCTCTGTCATTAGTCTTGGAGTTTAGGACTGATGGTCAGATCACCTTAGAAATACTGTGGGGCATATGAATTATAGTAAAACTATTTTTTTTTTCCGTAATTGACATTTCATAGACAATGACACTGCTGCAACTTACTACTAGTACTTACTTACTATAAGTTAAGTGTGAAAAGTAAATATAACGTCTGTTACAATTTCCACCAACCCAAATTTCAATATCTGAGAAGCTAGAAATGGAAAACATTTGAAATATTTACTTTAAAATGACTAAAATGATTATTCCACCGGTGAAAAAGCAATTCATTTTTGCATCTCTTGACAAATAGATAAATCACTTAATCAGAGCAGCTCTAGACAAAAAAATAAACATCTCAAAATAACGTCTGATAAAACTTGTTAGAAAAAGCAGGGACACTCTCTGAGTGACAGCAACAGTGTTGACCTAATTCCAATAGCTGATATTTCAGCACCACTGGTCCTTCTTCAAAGGACTGAAGATGGGCCAGTGGCGCCTCCTTTTATGGTAGCGGTGCACAAGTGACAAAGTAGTCAGTGTCCACTATGAACTCCGGATCAACTGTAAAGTCTGAGCAAAGAGTACTTTATGGCCATTTTGATAAGAAATGTACATTTAATGTTAATGTAATTTCAAAGGCTCAAATTATGTATAGAATCAAGACTATTGATAGCACTTGTTGTTTCAAACACATTAAGTCAACAACTTTAATGGATGAGCAGCTCACCACTTATGATATTATTGACTTCTCCAACTAACTGGTTGGACTTGTGAAGAAGCTGAGTTGTGCCAGTGTCAGACTTCCTCTGCTCCTCAGGGTTGGTGTGGCAGTCCTGCTCAGTCATAGATGGGAATGTGGGAGTGGACAGTTTATGACTGAAATATCTCTGGATGTTGTCAAGCTCACCGAGTTTTTTCCTGTGAAAGCAGAGAGTCTCAGTCAATGCTTGGATGAAAAACAAAACGCAAATTATCTGTAAAGCAATGACGTCGGTCTGTCTGAGGGCCGATACCTGAGCGCTGAAAATAGGAATGAGCTGGAGGGATTGATGTCACTCGTACTGCTGCTGCAGACAGAGTGAGCTGCTGTTTGCTCCTGCAGACTTTGATGATAAAAACGCACTTTGTCCATGTGCTCAAAATGACGGTCACTCTCACTGCATCTGCTCAAATGCAAAGACAACAAGTAAAGACTGTGGTGGACAGTGTCTTGATACATTTTTAAAACAATGGCTGAATTAAAAGGTATATTTTATAAACCTTTCAGAGAACAGCCTGTGGGTGAGGTCAGGTGACGAGATCTTCTGCTCAGGGTAGCGGCTGATATGAGATGGGAAGCTGCTGTAGGTGGCTGTGGTGTGATAGCTGAGAGGAAGGGCCTGAAATAAACCCTGTTCATCAAACACTTCATCAATTTCAGTCTTCAATAATTAGATGCTTTTTGGTGACATTTTCTCTGAGAGATATTCTGTATGTTTCTCACCGGCGAGGTGTTGGCAGCTTCTTCATTCACAGTTTTTCTCTGTCCTCTGAGGTCTTGGACCCCCTTTAGTGGAGTGACAGACACTTTGAGCTGGCCGTGACACTGACCACTGAAGTCTGTGATGTTGTACCAACCACAAACCGAATGGAACCCGCAGAGTAAAGGGGACAGGTCTACAGAGGCAAATCCTATCACCCTCTCCATCTCTATGGAAGCAAATGGACCAAAAGGTGAATTAATGCATCAAAATAGATCATTGTAACAGAAATCATGAATTTATATTGTCGCATGTACCTCCTTTGTGCCAAACTTTGAACACAAGAGATTGTTGCGGCTCAACGAGTAGCTGCTTTAAAAGCCTGGAAATTTGAAATAAAACATCAGACTGATATTGTTTTTGAGCATACTCGATGACAAAGATTTAAGTTAATATGTGTTATCTAACTCAACCTGCACTCATGTTGATGGTCCCACACAGGACAGTCAGCGTTGGCTATGACAGCTGTGGACACTGGTTCTGGAGAGTCAGCAGTGACGTATGAAACACAGCAGCATGGTGTCCCTTCACTTTGCTCTGCCAGGGGACAGCCTGCCGACAAATTATATGTTTTACTTCATGTTGATAAGAATCAGGTAAAAATAATAATAAATCTCAAATCATAGGCTCACCTTTGAGATTCAGGTGCATAGCCCGGTCCACTGTCACAGTCACGGGGAAAGATTCATCCATGCTAATTTCTGTATGCTGGACAGAGGTGATGTCTGGAGTGGTCCTGGAGGATTTATTCTTCTGTCTGCATGGTGTACACTGTTTGGGTGTAGCAGGCGAGGAGGGTTGATCTGCTGCTTCCACCTGCTCTGATAAAAGCCCCCCCTGGCTGTCATAGTCTACCTGGGTGTCAGCTCCAACAGATTCATCACTGGGGACAGGATCTACTGTGAGGGTGATGTGCACCCTGAGAGCAGCCCCTTGTAGATCTGCTGCAGAGCGCCTGAACAGCGGGTACACACCTGTAAAATCACAAAACCATAATTACACCCAGAAACACAGCCACAATTTGACTAAAGCAATTATCATCTTGTAAGATGTTTAATCATTTCTCACCACTGAGAGTCTGCTTCCGCTTAGACATCTTAGCAAGAGAGGACAGATCAACAAATGCTGAGCCAACCAGTCGATCTGTGTCAGTGGGTCTTTTGGTTTTGTCCTTCTTGAAGGCAACCCACACCTGTACCTCCAGCCTCTCCTCTCGTAGATACCACATTAAAGGTTGAGTCCTCCTTAGTTCCATAGTTCTACTTCCTTCAAAACTCAGTGTGGCTTGGTCGTCCTTTCCACCCTCTATGAGGGATGGGTGTTTCAGCTGAGAGTAGAAAGCCTCCTGGTCATAAAATTTGTACCTGAAGTAGCAATAGGTGGAGCGCTGCAGGTCACTGTGGCCAGGCAGAAGCAGACAGTGGACTGGTATCCAAGCTCTAGGCATTGAAAATGTCAGAGAAAGTTTCTCCATGCTTTCTTCCCAGGCTTCTTCATCATCCTGCATTTCATGCTGACTTTGGGCCATTACCCAGCCCAAACTCTGAGCAGCTTTAATGACTCTTTCTCTGTCTGAATGGTGGGAAAAATTTACAGAGATCTCCAGACCCCCAACCAGGACATGCTGGTGTTGAGAAGAACTTATTTCTTGAGGTTTATACACTCCAAACCAGCCAGAAATACCTATGAATTTAGAAAAAGGAAAAAAAAATGTAACTTTGTTGATCAGAAAAGGTGACTTAGCCCAGCAGGATCTAAGAATGCAACATACCTGTTCTTTTATGGATGAGATTAGCTAGAGGTATCTTCACTTCACCCAACACCACATCTTTAGGCCTGGAAACATTCACTGCTGCAAAAAATAGCACAATATGAAGAAAGAGTGTTACAGTGAAAAGTAAAAACTTAATATTTAACACACAAAATATATTTTGTGAAAAATGCTACTATAGATGGCAAATACTTATTCCCAATCCTTAGTACAACTATTCATGTTTGAAAAGTTTAACCCAAAGCAAATTTGTTGTAAATGATGACATGCCAAACAACAAATTGATAACCAAGTTGTCTTTACAATGACTAATTAACTTATGGCCTCAAGTCTATATAAATAGGAATATAAAAAAAATCCAACTGGCTCCCAAAAACATGAATTGTGCATGTTAAATATAACTATTTTAAACACACAACAATCTGTGATAGTTCGGAATAAGGTATAATAAATTCTCTTAAACCTTTGCGACTGTCTCTGTTCCAAACAGTAAAGACAGCAGAAGCCTCTTCAAGCTGCTCAGCCAGGCTGCAGGTTTCTCCACTGCCTCTCTGAACCAGCAGATTGCAGGACATTTCCATGTGGTGGTCAAACTCAGGGCAGAAGGTCCTGGCAGCGATGCGGGTTGACCTCCTCTCACTCTCGGGCATGAAGGAGAGCTGGACTGTGACATATGCGTTCACCCCGACATCAGCAAAGTAGCTTAACCGCTCATCTTGTTCTGATAACACCCTGCAACAAAAGATCGTGTGCTTTCAGTTTGTTGCAGTGAAATGTGGACTGTGACACATGGTGACAGTGATGTACCTTGCTGCTGCCTGCAGACCTGACCCTCTGTGCACTTGAACCACAAGTGTCACAATACGAGAGGCAGCTCCTCTACCAGTCTGTCCTTCAGGCCTAAAAAGGCGGTGCTTGTAACGAATGCAAACATCTAGCAGGCCTGAGAAGCAAAATAGAGGGGTCACAAGGTTAAATATGGCAAATATGTGTCCATACAGTTTTATAATGTCATTGCTCTGTATGTTTGCATACCGGAGGGCTGAGGCTGATGTCCTGTGGGACTATCTGCCCTTGGAATCAGGGGTAGAGAGAACATTTGGGCCTCATTAGGATGTTGTTTCTGCATAGTGACGATGGAGCACAGCTTGGACAGTGGAAGCAGCCCTTTGGCCACAAGCTGATCTCTGACATTTGGATAATAATATCTGTAGAGAGAAATTAGTCACTCAAACAAAACAATTTTACATTGAGACAAATACATTTAAATTGTAACACTGAATATACACTTAAGTGCTGCATCAAGCAGTAATGGAGTTGATGTTATCAGCCATTGTCATGCATTTATTACCAAAAACAAAAGTGTAATGTTAACATCATTTCATTTTCAAGACAGTAACAAATGCAACAAGGAAAAGGTTTGGACAACAAACTGCTTTGCTAGCTCACAAAAGCAGCATTATTGTATTTCTGCAAAGAGTCCAGTCACTCCAGGAAAGGAAACAAAGATATTTGTGATTTCCTTGTACCTAATTTAACCTCAGGCTGACAATGTATCTTTAAGTGGTTACATATCAGCAACAAATGAGATGCATCACTTTAATGCAGAGGCACCTTACACATTAAAAAGTTGTATTCTGGGATCAATGTCAGAGCTGTAATCAAGTCAAGTAGTCATGTCAATTTTAAGTTTTATGTAGATGGATCAGAAAGTTAGCGACCACAAACCTGCACCACACTTCAAACTGTACGCCTCCTCCGCTGCTCAGGCCTTGACTCGAAAGAGAGCCCAGAAGCAACCTTTGGACAGGCATGCCATCAGGAACAAGAAGCACATGTGTTTCAGTATGGCCAAACGCTGGGTCAGGCACACAGAGTGTGGTGGTGGTACGAAATGGCTTCAGGTTCACACCTGTTGGTGATGAAACAAAGGTGAGAATACTGCAGAGAGCAAAAACATTTCTCAGTGGTGTTCTCTATTGTCTGGGGTGTAAGTTTTATAGTACTGAAATTGTCTTACTAGTCTCTATGAGGTTTTGGTCCACTGCTGCAGCAGGGTCACCATCCTGACAGGGGAAATTGTATTGGATGTAGCAGTCAGCTTCACCCCACACCGTAGACTGCAGAGGTGTCAGTCCATTTACCTTCTCCACTCTTATCACAAACAGATGCTCTCTCATAGTCTCCTCTTGCGCTGTCATAACCTGGGGGAGAAACAAGTCATGCACTCGGAGGTGAGGACAGCTTGTCATCTTGTTTGTCAGTTTATCAGTTAAGCCAAAGCATCATCTTGTTCCTGCCCTTGTACAGACCTTTTGTGAAGGTGGATGGTAATCAAGCAGATGAACCGGTTTCACAGTGTGTGGTGAGAAATATTCCTCATCTCTTGTGCGCTGCAGGGCAACTATCTGCTCTGATTCCCCCATAGCCAAAACAACCCTGAGGTTGCCTTTACAACTCCCTGAGAACACATCAATGACCGGCATGTAGCAGTCCACCCCTAAAACAGGGTACTGCGCCTGGAGAAGAAGGTGGGTGATCTTTGGATCCCTGGAGGACAGAAAGATAGTTTCACATGTAGGTTGTGATTTGTGATTGAGATTTACAACATATTCTGTGAAGTACCACAGTGCCCCCCAAAGGACAGGCTTTGTTTTGTTTTCTTTCTTTTCTTTTAAGGGAAAAATCTTTTTAAAACAAAACAAATCTCAGCACATACAGTAGCTAATCTGACACCACACTCATCAGTATCAATAAATCTGTGTATTAATCATATTGAAAATGAAATGTCAACAAATTCATATTCAAATTAATGTCATAGAGGAGAAATAAAATAAAATTAACCCATTTGGAAAGTTGGATTTTCTCAATTACATGCACAAAAAATGATTACCAGTAATTGATTAGTTGAAGACACCTTTTATGTAATACTTTGTTATAATTCAGTCTTTCCATTCAGTTCAGACAAACTGTGTTTTTCTCTCACTGAAAATGTGCTGACTTTGTCTTGACTTACCTAAATGACACGTAGAACTGGTGAAGAGGTAATTTAACAAGGCCCAGGAGTTGGTCCTGCCCAGAGCTTCCCGTTTTCTGCCACACCTCAATTACCATCACATTATTTTTCATCCGCTCCAACAGCTTATTAGTTAAGGCCACAGGAGTCACCTAACACAAAGGATGAACAAAAGGTATTGTGGGTCAAAAGGATACCGCACTCACAGTGCCTCAGTGTTGCTTAATGTAAACTTTTAGATACAGATCGAGAAACCCTCTGGACTAACCTGAACAAAGCTGAACGAGGGGTTTGACTGACCCCAGCTGACAACAGATCTTGCCATCTCATCGCACCAAAAGAGTTTACAGTTTAAGTACACATTTGGGGCCTGGAAGGGCCCACAGCTAAAGTTCTTTCCATCTGGCACCATGAGCAAGGTATGCAGCAGGACCTCAGGGTCCTCCTCCACCTGCTGCCATGATTTACGCGAAGATCTGTAGAGGCTGGGCTGAGGAAGTGGGTCTGTGGGGAATTTCTGAGGACTCCAAACAGTTAGTCTGGGCTCTTCTGAAGAGCGAGCAGGTACCTCCTCTCTGCCCGTTTGAACAGGTTGAGATCTGGAGCTGCTCTCTCTCTTTGGACTCGGTGCACCCTGTGTAGGGGATGTGTCTCTCCATGCAACCTTGCTTTTGCTTTTTCCAGAGGAGAAATCTTTGCTGTCTGTTGCAAGTTCTAATGACACCTAAAAAAAAACAAAACATGATTTCTATTACAGTCACAAGCATCAGGCTTGCAAACATTAATCAATGACAACAACAAATATATTACCCTGAGAGGTCCAGTGTTACGTATTTCACTGTTTCCTTCCAGGCTCTGTACAGGTAAGACGAGAGACTCACTCAGCTGCTTGCTCTGCAGCAGGCAACACAATGGGTGAACTGCTTTACCAATGGGAACAGGCTGCAACAAAGAGAAAGTAAACCGTGGTCATTTATTTATATAGCAACAAGGTCCTATAGGCCAGGTTGCAACAAGATCGACCCCTTTTCACTCAAGCCCAAGCTGGGTAATGTAGATGTTGAGATCAGGTAAAGGTTGGTTGGGGCTATTGTTTGTTAATCAGAAATGTTGTATGTATAAACAATGTAATCTAAACCATAGCCTTTTGTCATTAATGCAACACTGCTCACAGCATCTCCTGCATTCCTTACGATCTTATCTGAAAAGATTACTGTCATTCAAACAACCAGGGTCACTTTCAATATAACCAATCAGGTCAAAGCTACTTACTTTCTTTTGGTCATTCTTTTGTGAGTAAATCTTGAAAATAAGATCAGTTTTCCACCATTGTTTGACTTCTGCTGTACTGAAGTGGACAGGAAACACTGAGTGCTGGAGGAATTTAATGGCTTAAAAACAAAAAAAGAGAATGTATGTCAGATACGAGCACAAACCAGACGCAAGACTGACTCAGAGCAGCTTTTTTCACTCACGTGAGTTTCACAAAAGTAAATTTTAGCAGGACATACCTCCTCCTGTTACTTTACTGGAAACAGCTCTGGTCACCTGCCCCTCTCCAGCTTTATCACAGTTATGGTGACTGGAAGTAGTTGGCATGGGAAACACGTATTCAACAAAATAAGTGCTACAAAAAAAGAAAGAAAGGTTTTGTTAGCTATACTAACACCGGTACTTTTAAATGATGAATGTAATGTTGTTTGTTTTGCCTACCACTTTTTGCCAGGTAATGGTCGAGGAGGTTTCCCTTTGACAGAGGTCTTTCTGGGTGTGGTGGTTGTGCTGTGTGCAGGTACAGTCAGGGAGTCGACTGTCACTCTCGCCACTCGGACCGAACTCAGCAAAGCAAACTGCTCCTTGCTGAGGCCAGGGAGAATATCACCAGCATCCGGGGGGCACTGGTGCTCTGAATTTGGACTGGACACAGTAAATATATGGTAAATAATTAGAGGTGCACCGAATGCAATTTTCTGGCCTGACCTGCCGATTCCGATTTTGGCCGATACCGATTTTTATATAACTGACAGCATACCTTCAATGTTCAAATCTTATTTTATTGAAAAACAATACCCGTGAAACAATACAATACAAACTTGTTGTTTTAACTGCACATGAGGTAGTTCTCTCAAATATAAATGAAAACAATCGAGCATTGCTGTCCAACCTACTAAATTACATGCACACATACTGACGACATGCTTGGTTGAGCGTGCTCCGGGTGACTGTTGTTAAGTCGTGCAGATGCACGCGCACGTGCAGACGTAACCTGGTGGACGGGCCTGTCAGTCAGCCCTCTCTCACGGCAGAGCAGAGGGGGACAGTGGCTGACTTTCAGACCTTGGCGGAGGTAGATAAGACCGGTTTCACATAAAAGAATTGCTGATCACCAATCCCGCAAAATTAAGGAAATTGGCACTGATCGATCGGTGCACCCCTATAAATAATAGTCTTTCCTAGTAGCAAAGGTATTCTGGATATATCTAGTTTATTCTTTGTATATACATATGATATCCTGGTTGTGCATACCACATATATTCTGTGGAACCAGTTTATTAATCTAATGAATTTCATGATGATGCTGTCGTGCATGCGAGCCTAATGAATGACATAAGGAAAAGGATGGATGGAGAATGTCCTCTTATTGTTATCTTTTGCCAACTGAAGAATTAAATTAGTTTATCCGGGTGTTTTAGCTGTTTTCTCTGGAGCGGAAAAAGACACAAATGAAATCATGAATCAATGAGGGAAAAAACAACCTGATTCAACGATTAGTCGACTAAAGACAAAATCTGACAAATCAGATTCGACTATGAAAATCCTTAGTCGAAGACAGCCCTAGATTGACAGTGTACACAGTCAATAAGTATATATTTTTTTAAACTGGCTACCTTTAAGGATAAGGATAAGGTAAGGATAAAAACAAAAACAACTGTCACCGCTCTAAAAGGAGCTCTAGTGGCATGGCTTAAGAGACACATAAAAGGCCTTACCCTTCACTAATCTTAGGTCCAGAACACATCAGCTGTTTTGGCTGACTTTTACTCGAGGACGTTGTTCCTTGACCCTCTCCCCCTGTGACATCTGGTCTGGCATCTGACATCTGAAAGAAGACAATAATGACATTAAAAAGTTATCTGCTAGAAAATCAAATAAACAGACTGATATGACTTTCTTGACAATCTTCAGAAAAACTTCAACTTACTGGAGTTTTGTAGAACAAATTTTCCAGTAAGCTCTGATCATATTGTGGATCATTGAGCTCACTATCCTCACACACACTGCTGTGGCCAGACAGAGATTCAGGGAAGAAGCCCTCTCCATCAAAGAGAGGCAGAGGTGATGTGTTTAGGCTAAAAAAAAAATGAAGAGCACAAGTCCTGAAGAGAAAATAAAAATACTTCATTTTTGTAAGATCTGTAAGTAAATTTACAAATAGGTACCTGCCAAGGAGAAGATCCACAGCTCTGTTGTCCATGTCAGCAGCACAGTCTAAGCCACAGTCTGAGACCACAGCAACATCATCAGAGTGCTTGAGCTTTGAATCATCATGTAAAATATTTTGAAGAAACATCCCAGAGTGCGAAGGAAAAGGCCTGCGGACACAGAAAAAAAAAAGTTTTGACCCACCTCTGCAAGAACAGACCTGCCTTGAAGTTATGTATTAAAATACTGTTTATTTATTGATTGTAATTTTTTTCTACAAATTTCTGAAACTCTAACCTAGAGGGTGGTAGGATGTTGTCCTTTGGGAGAGGCAGTGGAGTATCTTTCAGAGCTGGGGAAGAGTCCGTGTCACCTGTCAAAGCTGATACCACCATAGCATCTCTAAGCTTGTTTCCACGTTCTAAAATAACTGAGAGGAAAGACAGCGTCAGGCATTTGTTGAATGTCAAATATGTGCATTTGTATTGAGATACATGCGATATGTGGTGATATTAAAACCCACCTGAGAGGATATCATTGGTTGTTTGTCCACAAGGCTTCTGACTTGAAGAATTCTCAGCTGTTTGGCTGTTCTGAGATCTTTTTGTTAGTGGTATCTGATTTTCCAATGACTTTTCTTTGCCTTTGTCTTTCTGGGCATTTTGGAAATATAAGTGGTCTTTCCCTCTGAAAACATTCAACCATATAGACAATAAGATTGTTATACTCTGGTTTAAACTTATAATAGGTGAGCTTACAACAAGTCACAGGCTTTTGATTATGAATAGCGATGATACCAACTACTTCAAACCTTGGTGTATTTCCACTGCTACTCCCGACTGAATCTTTCCCACTGCCAGCTGACAGCGATCTGAGCTGTGAGGGCACAGTCAGTGTGGTGGGTTGTGGGACTTCAACGCTGATATCTGTGGTTGGACCTGAGCTGCTACTGTCATAGGCTTCAGTCAGAGGCTCCAAACTAAGTGAAACCTGAGGAAGTAAAAAAAAATGTGCACAGTCCTCAAAATGCCTGCCGGCACAACTGGTGATTGGTATTATCAATGTTTATTGAATGTTCATTCAAAATTGTAACACTTTAGGAACTATCATAGTTTCAATAGTTTTTTTTTGTAGTTAGTTTGTAGTTTTTGTTAATTTCCTTGTTAACAACAGAGCTCCTTATCTATACAGTGTTCATTAAATCAGTTGGCACTAAACATATACCAATCACCATCTAGGAGGTGCTGTTCTACAAAGACAGTTGACAGGAGACTTGTTTTCTTGTTTCCACTCACCTGGAGCTCCCCCAGTTTTTCACATGTTGGAGATACAATGGTGTAAAATCCACTAATGGGGTGTGACAGAGAGAGATGGGAGATGCCTGCGACCTGAGTCTGTGCGATTGGCAGATGATCTGACTTTGTTAGGACTTCCAACACCAGTGCCCCCATATCTGTCAATGATAAAACAGATAAGATGTGAATTTTAACATATATGTTGAAAACATAGCCAACTCAAACCTATTTTAGTCATTTTAGTTACCTGTAAGATATGAGGTGAACTGCTTTGGCCCGCAGCGGATGGCAAAACGAGTTGTAGTCTTGATGATCTTCTGTGAGAGTTGTGATCCATCCCTTGGAAAGAAGTGTGTCCCATCGGTTGACTCTCCCCACCAACGAAGCCTGACAAATGTTGCAGATGGAGGCTTGCGGACTGTCCATAGTACCCGAGTTATTGTCACCCGCAGAAAGCATCTCAGCTGGCCCTCGACCAGAGGAGGGAGGCTGGTGGAGGGGGAAACATCGCTGCAGACTGCAAAGGAGTTACCTTAGATTACAGCAAAGCCAAAACAAAAGCGGCATACACAGTAAATTGACGTCAAATGTCATCACATAATTGAACAGGTGGTATTTGCTGCAGCATGTAACTCCTCATTGACTGGCATTACAGTCTGTACTATTCACTCAGGCTGGGCAAAACTTTTAGTGTTGTTTATTTACCTCCTATAATAAATTTGAACCTTTCATGCTACAGGCCTGAAATTTTCAGGGATTGTTCTACTATGTGTTTAATCTGTTTATATCTTGAACTTCTAAAATTGCTAGCCTTAAGATGTATACAGAAAACTGTATTAAAATTATTTGTGCTGTGGACCGACAATTTTCCAGTCCCCCGCTGTCCACTCTTTGTCACCATGCCCACTGTAACCTTGGATTTCTACACTTGGCTAATAGAGATGGAACCTGACATACCCATCTGTTGTTGTAGCTACAGTGATCGCTTAAGCTTCAGCATGTTATGATTTCTAAGATGCTTTTCTGCACACCACAGTTGTGAACAATGTTTATCCGAGGTACTGTAGCCATTTAACTCTGACCCAACTGATCAGCTGACTGTCTACCAAACTGCTGCTCACTAGATATTCTACATTTTTCCCACTCCTTAGAAAGGAAAAGCCCAGGAAATCAGCAGCTTCAGAAATACTCAAACCAATCCAAGTCACTGAGCTCACGTTTCATCTGATATTTAAATGTGGATATTAACTTCAGCTCCGGGCCAGTTTCTGTATTACAGTAGATAACAACTCCATGAGTAAGCACGTGTGAAGGTGTTCACACTGAAATGCTCAGTGAATTAATATGACTGTACAACTTTACAAGACGGATTAAGTGTTCGCGTCCGTAATTATTTCACAGTTTTTTTCTTTGATAAATTCAAAAGACCAGTGTTAGAAATAAAAGCTCCCTCCTTGCAGTTTAGCTAGAAAGCCTAAAGCTCCCCAACAGAATAGTTGGGACAGATGGAAGACAAGGACCTTTAGGCCAAAGTAGTCTTTTTACAATTAATTTCTCAAACGAAAATGTTAAAGGCTACGCAAGTTATCAGCATCCTTCGTCAAAAACCGTGAACAGCACTGAAAGTACGGCACACAGCGTTGACAAAAACAGCAACACGCAAACAAAGCGCCACAGACCGAGAACAAGCTAAAGCTAAAGCTTCTGAACATGACCAAAAAAGAGTTAATATCATGTTTATGTGACACTGACAGCTACTTCACAACATTAGCATTGGCGGCTAGCAGGGCTAACAGCAGTTTACCTTTTCTTTTGCTGCTTCCAGCTTTGACCGCTTTCTGTTTCCTGCTCTTCATCCCTTAGTAAATGCGGGTGGTGAACGACGTCCTGGCCAAAACAGTGTCTCTACGGTCCGTAGACATGATTTTACCACACAGGAGCGACCTAATAATCCGTTTAACAGGGTTGCGTGAGCTTCACATACACGTACAGGGAGACGTATACACATACAAACGGCAGCGCGCAAAACTGTTCCCGAGCAACAAAGTCCCAACGATAACTTTTGTCCCGCCTCCACTGCCGCTGCCTGCACAGAGGCATTCTGGGAAACTGAGTTCACAGTGGAGTAAAACTTAAAAGCACTTGAATTGAATTTAATGAAAATCACTTCACAAGACAAAAGATATTTATATATAGCCAAGAGCATAAAGTTTAATTCTAAACACGTCCATTCTCTGCAGTTATTTTACTTCATAGTACATAGCCCATTATTGGCACATTTTTGGGGGGAAGATGAGTAGGCTGATTAGGCAATAAAATGTAATAGAGCAAAAAACTCCAATAAAACAGTATAAGAACAATTTGATTAATTAATTCTTTTAAAAATGCCAATGAAAAACTGACATTTTAAAAAGCATTATATGTAAATTTAAATTTTACCACCTTATTATTACAATTGCACAATTGTAATAAAAAGTCCAGCACACAGCATTATAGATTAATTGATTCACACCCATTTAATTAAAATATATACAAACAAAACAATTTGTTGTGAAACGTAAACGTATTACCATTAATGCCCCACAGTCGTTCACTGACTTACTATCACCAGCAGGGGGGAGCACTGCTCTTTCTATCTTCTGATAGAGAGCTGCTTAGGTTCTGCTTTGGCTTAGGTGACTAGGTGATTTTCTTTCTTTCTAAAACTTGTATTTCGCCTTTGCTTATTTTTTTTTCTATTTTGCTGGGCATTTTTTCTGTCAGTCACTCACTCACTAACAAATTATTAGCTAACCGGCCTATTATTTTACAAGTAAGGAAGATCCTCCAAAATTACTGTAGGCCTATGTACTTGACAATGTGCTGAGGTCAACCTGTGATGGTGTCATACATACTTTAGGTATTTTGGGTTATGTTCTTGCTTAGCAACAAGTCTCTCTGCAGCCATGTTTGTTGTGGTAACAGTGAGGGCCACAGAGGGTGCATAAGAAGAGTGCAGAACAAAGCCCTAGGAACTCTGGGGAAAGTGAAGTTTGACATTTTAAGATGGTCCTGTGAAAATATACACCCAACTAGCAGCTAAAATATGTGTTTCTATCAGTAGAGCCAAAGTAGTTGAAAATACTTTAAAATACTGTGTGCTTTTTGTTAACAAATATGTGGTCTGATATACTTTATGTTTCAAGGTAGAGGTATGCTACAAATCTCATATTAGTAGATTAACTGTGCTCAAAAGAGCAGTACTAGAGTACTAGAAAGAGCTTCAAAATAGTTTGATCTTCCTGTTCATCGGTTCACAGGGAAAATAATCAAGTCCTGCTGTTTAGCACACATCCTGGAATGTACACTATATATCTGATTCATGGCCTGTGCTTATATTTTCAGTGTGTTAGTGTTTACGTTGAGTCCGATCGTATTCACACTGTGATGAGCCGAAGAAGAAAGGTTTTAGCAGAGGTATTATTCCTTCCCCTCTTTTTCACTATCAACGACCCTTGCCTGAAAAGCAGCAGGAAGTCCAAAAAAAGTCATGTATAGAGAGGCCTGCTGTTTCCTTGACCTCATACAGTAATTTCAATGCCATGTGTGTCCCATCTCATTCTCTTATAAGATAATGACCTACTTAGACAGCCTGGCTGGTATGCAGACATCATTGGTTGTGTGAGTTCAGACATGAAGTTTGGATAGGTTCACATTCATTGGGTGTGTATGAGAAGATGATTAATGACTAGCCTCTGAAACTCAAAATGAGGTTCAGAGATCTGGTTCACTTGTTCCATTAGACAGTTTATTACATCATATCAAGTTCAGAGAGTCTCCCACAGGCAGCGATGACCACATTGTTCAGTCTGCTGAGAATAAACATGCACACTCACAGTGACTGGTTCCGCTGAGTCAGAGCACCAGTCTGAACTGCAGTCCTGAGGTCCGACCATCCACACAAGAACTTTATGACCCACAGAGCACATGTTTTTCATCTGTTCATGCCAACATTTCAGTGAAGTATGGTCAATTATACAGTTACAAATTTTCAAACCCAGAAAATTCAGGATGTCTCATACATCAGTTTATACATACTCATCTAGGCTTACTGTTTAGGCAAATTTGGCATTCACATTATTTTTAAAACAATGTGCTGAGAGTCTGCAAAAAGTTTAGCTGTGTTAACTGTAATGACAGACCCTTGACTGAGTGCAGCGTAGGAAAAGTGCTGCATAACATATAAGTTTTTAAGCAAGTGGGAGGTAAACAGTCCCACACAGTTAACTGAAACCAGCACAGTGTGTCAAGGCAGAGGCCCCTCTCCACTCTACTGCTACTCTAGCCAGTAGCAGCAAGAGAGCATTTGGCCTCTGGGGGCCAATTGCCAACTGCCCCACTCCTCTTCCACCCTGCCTCTCTGTGTTGCGCTATCCATCTCCACTGCAGCGGTGTCTGCTGTATGCTCCAAGGTCCCTGGGGCCTGGGGCTCCAATCACAAATGCAGGCCGCCCCTTCGTGGCTCTCACACTCCTTGCCTGTGTGTTCACTTTTTGGCTGCCTCCATCTCTTTGCCTTTAAACGTGCCTCTCAATTGTAGAGGCTGCCTCCTGTACTCCAGGGCCCAACTATTGCTCCACCCCTCTCACTCTTCAGGATTCAGGCTGCAGCGATGCTGGAATTCTTGGCCATACTCATGGATCCATTTGTTTGCCACTGGAATATGCAGACAAATCCAGACAGACATTAAAATATGCGTTAAAGTTTTGTTGCCCTTGCATCTTTTAAACCTTTCGATAACTGAGTTTGAAAACTAAAATAGTGGAAATTAACTCATGTACACCAAATACTTCAGTAAACAAGTACTTGAGCATTTCTAGTTTACACCTCTACCCTTCAACATTTCAGAGGGAACAGGAACACTTTTTATTCTACTACATTTATTTAATAGCTATACTTAGTAGTTACTCTGCAGATAAATATTATACATAGAAAGAATTTTACCATATCATTAAATAAAATGATGCAATTCAAACTTGAACTCTTTAACAATATGGACAGTTTGTAAAATCAAATTCTACAAGCTACAACATAAAATGTTGCATGCTACATTCATTTATCATGATCCAGTAACATAATACACAATAAACACGTTTCCTTTCCTTACTTTAAGTACATTTTGCTTGATTTTACTTGCAACAGAGTATTTATAAGTCATGAATATTTCCGCTACAACTGCTAAACATTAATTTCTGATACTGTATATGATTGCTAAAAACAACACAGTCACCAAAGGCTTTTGCAGCTGCTTTGTAATGATTCATGTCTGTCTGATATTTTTACTGAGTCCCTAGTACACGTTTCCGTGTTGGGAGTTTGATTGCCTGAGCCAACCGACAGCAGATGTTTCGCTTCCAAGATGAGCCCTCAGTGTCTAAACTGTACACTGTAACAACTCTAAAGGCATGATGCAGCACAGATTTGGCCTCGCTGTTATACAGTTGCTCCTATGACAGCAACACTGGGAGCCAACGTGATCTCAAGGCAAAAAGCTCAATGCGTTTTAAATACCAACTTGTTAAGCTCCATGACTTGATTTTTCCATATTTACATCACCTCTTGGCTCCTGTCGCAGCATCATCACATCATATCCTAATCCACTGAGTCTTACCCCATTTGTCCCCAACAAGCACAGGGCAGCCAGCATGCAGAGTGTCAACATCTCCTTGACCATTTCTGTGGAGATTCCACCAGAAGATGGCAGCTTTCTGTATGAAAAAGAAAGACCCACTTTAGATAAGTTAGATATATGCTTTCAAGGTTTAAGAATGGAACTAACAACTATAGTCTTTATCAGTTGATCTCACAGTTATTTTCCTGGTTAAATCCTGATGAATCATTTGGTCTATAACATTTCAGACAGCAGTGAAAATGCTCACAGCTTCCTAAGCCCAAGTTAATTTAATCAAATCTCCTGTTTTGTTTTGGCCAAGAACCAAAAGATATTCAGATTACTATAACATGAGAAATGGAACAGAAGAATATGATGAACAGTCTGTTGTCAAATGATTATTAATTTATCTTAAATTCTCACAGTAATTCCCTGAAATTGCAAAAACAAAGTAAGATGGACAGACAAATAATTAAGAAGTCATATAACGTACATGCTTTCAGAAGTGGGTAAGTGAGAATGCTCAACGAGAATGTTATTGAGACTGGTGTCAAGATTGTTTTTCTGTGGATTATCAATGTATCTTTAATCTACAAATAATAGTCAGAGCTGAATTTCAAGCATAATTACATATTTTTTTGGTCATTTGATCAGTTTATGAACTTCAGTTATTTTCTGTATAAACAACCAGGAAGGGAGATGTCAGTAAAATGAGAGGTGAGAGGTTAATCCCCAGAGATGGCCTGTTAAACCTTCCACTGCAGCTCATTTATCTGCCCAAAAAGTCACCAACCTCCTCTGACGCTCAACTATACAACAGCAGTATTGCATTTAAAAATCTCGCAGCTGATGTTGCTATGATGTAACCTTTGGCATCTTGACAGCTGCACCAGAGAATATGAACGGGCTTGAGGTGAAAATGACATCAAGACAAGACAAGACATGTTGCTTTCAGCTCATCTCACAAATTCACAATGCGTTTACCTCCACGACAGGGGCGCTGAAGTTGGCGTAGATGAAGGCTGTGGACCCACCTGCCTCGACAGAGCTGAGCTGTGGAAAAGAACATTCCTTCAGAGCTGTGTCTTATGTTTATGTGCTTGTATTATGAAAAGCCACTCTGTCTGCCACACTGCCTCACAAAAAGCTATTCTTTTTGTTATCACTACCCAGTCTTACCCAGATAGTCACATTGGTTTCTTAATGATAACACAAAAAAGAACAAACACAAAATCCAAAGGCAAAATTATAGTAGTGCACTGTGTAATGAAAGTCAGAGACAGAAAATAGAATTTGGTTTATGTTTGTTGCTGGACAGAACATCTATAAAAGTGTAATTTAGGCAGTGAGGTCAGATCTAGGTAGGTTGTTCCAAAGCCTTGCAGCTTTCGTGGCAAAAGCCAGACATCTTTGTTTTTAATTTAGATGTTGGATCAGCCAACGGGAACCAAGAACCTGCCCAAGGACTTCTGGCTGGTCTCAGAGTCATACAGGGTTACAAAAAAGTCAGAGCTCACTCACATATATCATGAAGGTTGCCACTCGATTCCCAGTTTTCAGTCTGAACACGGGACTTGAAGATGACTGGTTATATGGAAATGCAAACAGACAATCAAAAGCAACAGTCTATCATTTGAAATGTTACACCATTCAACAGCAATGCAATGCAACATGTTCAACAGGTCTAATAATCAACTTACTGTAGCATGGTCAAAGTGGGGCTCATAATGGCCACCAATCCCATAATTCACCACTTGGAGGTACTCGCCATATGGGTGCTTCACATTCAGACCTGTGAGCATCGAGATCCTCCGATCCAGCTTCCCAACTACAGAGTGTGCAGAGTCCTTCAGCCAGGCACTAGAAATAAGACATGTTTATAGAATTATCTACCATTTACATTCTTGGAAGTTATTCTCCCTGCAAATGAGTGAAATTGAAGAACTCAACTTCTAAACATGCTCTTGAATAACTGATAATAATGAACATGTCAGATGATTTTGTTTATACCTCTTGCTAATGCGGTAGTCTGCTGTTGCTTGTTTCTCTCCAGATGCCACCACAGACCTACTCAGCTTGTTAGCAAAGACAGAAAACAACATTGTATGTTTGTTATTGTTACAGGAGTCAAACTGTGATGTCCAGCTGCAAACCCTGACAAAGTGTGAGTAAATCATGAAAATGTGCTCCAAAGGTGTGTCCAAAATTAAAGTTGAGAGCAGATCAGACAAAATAATCCAAAGATGCCAAGATGATGGACTTGCATGTAAACTCCCCATCATATTTTGGACAGTATATCATCATTCTGAAAACCAACAAGAGGGATGCAGAGACATACAGACTTCACCACCTTCCCCACAGATCCAGTTTCAAATTTCATTTTGCCTCAAATTAGACCTCAAAGCCTGAGTCTGGAAGGGGGTCTGGGGAAGTCCAGATGTTTTGAACCAAGTATTCCCTTCATAAAATTGAGCCTCTGTGATTCATTTGGACAGCAGAGTTATCACACTGCATTCTGCTCATGTCATAAATGTAACTTTGGTTACATAACCTAACACATCGTTATACTGTACACAATAGTTGGAGTTAATTTTGCAGCTCAAAAAACCTAAATGAACTAATGACTTCAAACATGAGTTCATCACAAAAAAATCTCCACAATAGCTGATCTCTTAACTCAAGACAGACTTGCTTTCATGTTGGTTCTCAAGGTTCTGGGATCCAGCATGAAGTCTAAACCGTGCTCATGCTGAACCAATGCTCTTCACTGCTCCAAACTAATACTGTACCCTGGGCCTGTTTTCAATCAACCCACAAGCTGACATAATGATGAAATAAGTACAGGGCTTTCCATTTGAGCAAAGGATGGAAAAGTCATCGAACAATGCCAAAACCTCACAGAAGCTATAGGGCAGCAGTTTAGTTATCCCACCAAATATTCGCTAAAGTTACTGAGTCAGCAAACTGTGAGTAGCTTTCATTAAATCTTCAGTTAACAGTTAGTTAGTTATATTAGATTGATGCTGACGCTCTGTGATAGTGGACTGAATATTTACCAGAGGAGCCCCGCAGAGTAATTTGGACAGTTTGAGACACACTGCCAAGTTTTCACAGTAATGTATACCTCATTCCTTTACGCAACGCTAGATGTTTGGAAGCAGACCAATTCTTCCTCCATAGGGTCTTTCCAGGAGCTTTCCAGCAGGAAAAGCTACATGGTTGGCTTAGACCCCAGCAGCCAGAGAGCCACACAGCGGAGCACATTATCAGGAAATATATGCAAAATAATATTTACAAAAATCCCTTTTGATTCACATCACTCCTCTTGATACAAATTCATTTCACCCCAAAAAAGTTTAACAAGCAGAATGCACTTTAAATATTTAAAAATATTTATGCTAAACTGTCCATTTACAAAATTATACTGTAATATGATTTACAGTGTTAGACTATTACAACAAGGACACTAACTTGTATTGTCTTATATTTGGTCTAAGTGGCACTGCTTTGAGTTATACAGCATCTGTTTAAATTGTAATATTTTGTAAGCTCATTATATGTTTGTGTATAAAGTCTGAACCTGCAAAAGATCAAAAAATGTGCTACACATCCCTGTAGTGGAGTGGAACTAAAAGTTGCTTAAGATGAAAATACTCATGTTGAAGTAAATTAAAAGTGTACTTTGCAAAAAACACTTTGGACATAATGCTAGTGATGCAGATGTGGGGGATGACCAATGATGCCTGGTGAGTATTGTTCTTATTTCAGTCAGCAGACATGTTGGGCCCCTGCCAACCCACAGCTAATGTCATGGGACAACAGTAGTTGCATTTAATTTACTGTACTGGGAGGCTTCCTGAAGGTCGGTCTATAAAAGCTGGTTGAGGTCTACTTTAGGGCAGGGCCAATGGTAAATATCTCCAACAGAGATTGCACTTGAAGTGAAAGGATAACTTCATAGCCCTGCTCAAAGGCTGCAAATGTAATTACAATGTTAATCCCAGGAATGCAAACATCTGGGATAGAAGAAAATATAAACATGTGAAACATCCTAAACTGGTCAGTAATACCAACAGAGCCAACCCTAACACACACAATATATTCTAAACAAACAATATGAACACAGAGAAATAAAAATAACACCAATCCTTGTACTGTTCTACATAACAAAACTAAGGAAGGCGAGGAAAATGTTCACTTGATTCTGTATGATGATTCATCTGTTGATTTCAACAAACTGAACACACTCCTTTCAGCTTCACAAAGAAAGGACTTGAGGACTTAATTGGCATAACTGGTATATTGGACAAATACTGTATCTTTTTTTTTTTTTTTTTACCCATAATGACGTAAATTCACAATGCTGGCACTTACACCTGGTTGAGAGAGTCTCTTGACATCTTCAGCCTCTGTGTCAGTGATGAAGTTGTGGTAGAGCACTACATATGGCCGCAGGCTAAGTATTTCACGTCCTACTGGCAGCAGTACCAGCCCAGGATTATCGTTGGTGAAGTAGTCACAGAATAGTCTGGGGTTTTCAAAATGCTTTGGCTGTTAGGAGAAACAGGCATCTGAAGTCCATTAACAAGATCAAAACAGGAACTTTTTCTTTGACAGCCCTAAATTACTCTAAGCATTGTTCTGTCCTCACTTAAGCCTTTTTATGGCCAGACATACTCCCATCACAAACTTGGATCTTGATGAACTCTTGAAAATGGTGAATATTTTCTTTTCGTCAGGGTATCTTTTATAGCCATGGTACCAGACTACAGATGTGGCTCTGTGCTGGCTGGTGCACCACTTGCTTCATCCTGGACTGCCTTAGATGGATTCCTTAAGTCATAGCAACCAGAGGTTGAATCCTATTGACTTTGTTGCTTCCTTATTTTTCTTTGCTGGTTCCTGACACTGACTGTTGTATTAACTTCTCCCTTATCCCTTCCATGCTTTATTCTAACACACAGTAAATGTCCAGCATGATGAATTGTGGTAAATACCTGGGATCCTTGGGTCTGGCAGAGCCTCTCATAAGTGTCCCTGGTTCTTACATGTTTGGTTGTGGGTCTCCTAAACCCACTGACCCTGGGTGGACTAGCAGCGACCAGCAGTTTCTCATATTTCTCAACATTCTGCAAAACTCTTCCATTCATTGGATCTGAAAAGAAATAAATGTAGTGCTGTCAGAGAGACATGTCACACAGTTCACAGAGGGAGAGGCTGTAAAGAGGATTTTTCAGGGACTGTTTGTGCAGCAGAGCAAGGATTAACAGTAAAGGACAATTTCAATAAAAAGACATACCGTAATGCAATAACTCCTGAGATAGACTAAGAGCGTAGGAGACGTTTCCTGTCTGAAAAAACAAGAGGAAAGTCAGCACATTTCCAAACCACTATTAGTCTTACAAAAATTTTTATGTCCTTCTCCCTACTTTAAAGTGAGAGAAGGCCAGGTGGTCCAGGGCGTCCTCTAAACTCCCTTCATTCTCTGGGCTCCACTCGCCTCCTGTTCCTCTGAAGAGACGCACTGACTCTTCCAACCATTGCACTGAGTGGTAGTAATCTTCCTGGTCATAGGCCACCTGTGCAAAATAACACTATGGTTACTTACTATTTGGCAATTTTATGAAAATATATTTCCACACAGTAGGTCCAGTGCATGGCGAGGTGAGGTTTTAAGATTGTAGGTTTGAAACTTTGGTAAGGATTGTATCCAGTTATAAGCAATAGGTCAAGTTTTGAGTAGCCAGAATTAAACCTGTTTCTTCTGCCAGTTCTATCACGTGCAGCTGGAGTAATTTTGTTACCCTGGCATGCTGGACTGGGGTCATGCTATTTAAGGCTACAACTTCAATTGAACAGAATTGAAAAACTTGCATTTTTCAGTTTTGGCAGGTAGCAGGAATGTAGGAATGTGTACCTTTTTAGAGTTATATGGGATCACTGCTGATGCCTTTTGAACATGTTTGGGTGTTGATAGCTTCTGTTATCATTGTGTAAAATGCTTCTGCTGTTCCTAAGTCTCTTTATCTTTGAGAGAATATTTGATTAAATGAAATCTTTAATGAGAAAAGCTTCATCTTTAAGACACAGTCAAACATAACAATCGTTTGATTGACAGATTGACAGAGTGCTGCAATAAAGTTTTTATTTTCTACATCTTGATGTTACAGTAGTTTCATTATCGATCAATGGAATGTACTGTTTCTCAATTACTTGTTGAATTCTTTAATTTATAAAATGTCAAGGAATGGTGAATCCACACAATTTTTTAGAGTGTTTACATTTCTTGTTTAACCCAACAATATTTTGTATATACTACTATAAAAGTCAAAGAAAACAAGCAAATTCTGAGTGTTACTGCATATGACATTTGTTAATAAAATAACATACTTTTATTAAGCCTTTTGTGGCTCCAGAGGGAGCTGTGTCAAATTGATTGAATGCCTCCAGTGCCATGACTAAAGCCAACATCAGCTGTGGCTGAAGACTGCAAGTTTGAAAATGATAAAAATCTAGTGGTGTGGAGTTCCATAGAAGTGAGCACACCATACTTCTGTTGCCCAACCCTCATCTCTGCTTGAGGCCCACTGCCTGTGGCTATATTAGCTGCTTTTAACATAACACACCCAAATCCGTGACCCAGTTGTGGGTGCAAGTTGCATTGTGGACACTTGATTTTGACAATACAGAAAATTCATGGAATAAAACTGTCAGCGTCAGCTGTTCTGCTGCATCAACTTTGACCTTTTTTCAGTCACTCTTAGCTGCTAATTCAAACACACTATAGATGAAGACACATGTCTATTGATAAAATAATACCTCGATCATTTGTAATGAACACTGGCTACACTTTCCTTGGCTCTTTACCTGGTGGTAAACCCCTTTTGTTGCTAACTTGACTTGACTAAGAGGGTGCTGACTGAAAGCCTGACAACACACACATATGAACTGGGTGGCATGTGGCCCCTCCCATCACAGATCCAAAACCCCTCCAGACAGCACACAAACAAAAACACCATTGTAGAATTTAACCCCCCAAACACACACAACTCACCACTCAGCTAATTAAACACACTGACGGGCCAGCTACACCCCTCAATTTTGGAGTTGTTAGTCTCCCTGTAAAGAGCTAAAGAACCAGTGGATTAAAAAAAAAGTAAAAAAAAAAAAGTTCATATTCATCAGATCTTCTCATTGCCTGAGGGGAACTTCAGACAGCTTTAAAATGACTTCTGATGAAAGTGACAAGACACAAGTCTCTGTTAACACACCCTTGTTTTAAAGGGCAGTTTAACAGCCCTCTAAAAGCATTTGCAGGCAACTCTTAACAACACCCCAAAACTAAGCATCTCTGTTTACCGATCCTCTCATATATAATCTCAGTTTCAATACAAGTGAGAGCAAGCTCTCCTCCCTCAACGCCTCTTAACATCTGTTATGTGAGATAATGTCTTTTCCATACAAGAAGATGTCTCTCCCCCACAATGCCCTGCCCTCACACAACACCACTGTACATAAACAGTGGAATCTACTGTGGGGAAACCTTTTTTTTTCTTCCTTTCGTACGTAGAATAGCATATTCATCTGCACATGAAATGAAATCCCAGGCACGCAATGGGAATAATTCCACATTTTCCAGGCCAACGGTCTGGATTCCTACCACACAATGACTGACAGAACTTTGGGTTGGGATGTAAATCAAGGAGGGAAATTTTCACAGCAGCCTCTTCCAACATCTATCCATTTCATTTGTTGAAATGGGCACTTGTAGCTTATCATTAGCCAGAAAAGTGACCATATAAGAATGACAGACTTTCCAGCACACTTGGTGACGAATAAGCAATGGTGGGAAGGAAACATTCCATACATCTGCCTCATGACATTTAAGAGGGAAATGTTGCACTTTAGAGTTATAGATACTAGTTTGTATGAAGATTAACATTACAATGGAGAACACACCTCTTAAAACCAAACCTGTTAAGGGCTCCTTGTCACATCTCAAATGTCAAATGAGTTGTTTTAGTTGCATGAGTGAATGACTTCACGTCTAAATTTCTCAGATGGCTTCTCTAACTGATCAAAAAAGGGGAGAGTCCCTAGTATTTCAAAGAAAAACATAAGCAAAATGACCCAACATTTGTTTGACTTTCTTTCTCACTAATCATTCAAAACCCCTAGCTATATCCCTTGGGACTCTTTGGAGGGCATAAACCCTAGGTTGCAACCGTTGTACCTAATTAGCTAATTTTGTACAAAAAGTTAAAGTTAAACCTACCTCCACATCAACAAGGCGCAATATCAAAATGTTAATTTGCTTCATCAGTAAAAACCTATTCACACTATTAAGTATTATGAGTTCCTGTTGTGTAGTACCTAATTTTAGATTAGTATTAGTATAGTAATATTAGATTGGTTGTACTTTTAAATTCAGGGTCTGGGTAATTCCACTAAAATTAGGAATTAGTTTTAACTATGTTATGAAGCAGTAAAGGAAAATAATGGTTTGCATACCTTTCCAACCATGAAGCAGTCATCGCCTGACAATGGGACAGAGACTGTGGGCATGTAGATGTCAATAGGCTTCCCATGAGTGACTCTCTGGAAACGCCCCCTTACGAGGCTCGTAACTTGGAGAGCATACACATCCTGCAGCCTCATCAGTCCCTTGGCGGCCCCCTGGACATCTTCTAGTTTGGGCAGACTGGCTTCATCTTCCTCGTAACTGGACCTGAGGGCTGGACAGCAGAAGGCCAAAAGGTGAACGGGGGAGGGTTGGGTGAAGACAGCAGAGAATTGTGGGGGTCTTTAGTTATCAACACCAGATGTGTCTGCAAAGAAGGCAGCGATCCAACCTTGTGCATTCTCCAAGGCTTCGTTGGTGTAGATGACATTCAGCCACTCGGACTGCAGCCGCTTGATCAATGTAAATGCCACCAGAGGGTTTGCCATCGCTGCCCCAGGGCCTTTGTAAAGTTCAGCGTGGATATCAGACACTTTGGCATAAAAGCTGTGTGAAAGAACAGGTATTGTTGTTGCAAAAGGAAAGAAAAGCATTCAGTCAGTGAGCCCTGGGCATCTTAAGGTGCTCCTGAAGATATAAACACTATAGCTATAGAAAAGAAAATGTCCTCCGGGCAGAACAAGGAGCACGCCTTTAGGCAGGTGTACTGGTGTAGAGACGGAGCTTTGACCACACAGAGTAATAGAGAAGCTGAATTTGCTCGGAAGAATCAATTAATCTTGAATCTTGAGGCCTGACATGATTCTATCTCCAAACCCACACCACATAAAAGTCACCACAACTGAGCTCCTGTGTTTTCTGGTGAAAACGGCTCCTTCATAAAACTTGTGGCTCACCTCCACATTAAAACCGTTGAATCGTGAGCATGAATTTGTGGGAGGTGGCTTAAAAGGTTTTGCTCCATCACTCATTTACAAACTTTACAAGTTTCAACATAATGAAAATCTCTGGGCAAGAGAAAGATATCCTAAAAGCCTTCCTCCTTTCACATTTTATTGATTCTTCAGCCGGAAATCAGACCTCCTCTAGACATGAAGCTTAAATGCAGGATTCCCAGCTGTGCCTCTGAAGAAAACGTGACCATATCCAAGTAGGCTCCACATGTGCTCTTATCATCAAGCCAAAACTTTGTTCCTTGATTATTCACTGTGTAGAGCAGCTCCAGGAGCAGTCATGATGATATCATCGCCACAGAGCAAGGGAATTTGAGGGAATTTTTCCTTTAATTTTCATTGATCTCACAAATCTGTAGTGAGAATGAAAATGGCCCTCATGCATGGGAATGGAAAAGCTTTCATCTCTCTCAAGTGGGATCACCAGGCGTCATCACGCATAACACTCACCGTTTGATGTCCGCCAACCTCTCCATCTCGTGGTCAATGTAAGTCCTCAAGTAATCGATCAGTTTCCGTTCAATAGTCATAGCTTGTTTGACGTTCTGCAGCGATGTGTACATTTCTCCCAAAGACACGTGGATCACAGCTACAGTCAAAAGACCCCAGCTGAAGTAAACGCGTCTCAGACAATTCATCTCCGGTGCAGAAAGTAAACTTTGACTTGCTCCAGTTCTTCGACAGCAGCTGCAGTGAATGAGGCCCTCTCACTTTTACTGGGCAGCAGCAAAGAGGATCCTCTCTCTCTCTCTCTCTCTCTCTCTCTCTCTCTCTCCCTCCTGCGTGTCTCTACAGTTCACATAGGGATCTCCCTCGGATCTGGGATCAGCTTTCACCGGCACAGTCTGAATTCAACCAAATCAATTAGTTTCTCATCTGTGTGTTCATCCACCAGGTTTATTTACTCCATAGCAATTCATAAGAAGAAGGATCCATACAACTTTATGGAGGTTAGTTTGAATGGTGGTGGCAGGTTTGATGAAATGATCCTGCAAAAAAAAAAGCATATATGTTGTAATTTACATGTCACCCTGATTATTTATTTTTAAATTTCATTGTAATGCTTTGAAGTGAGTGACTAATCAAAATCATTCAATTTCTGAAATAGTAGAGTGCCTATGATAAGTTTGGGGTGAGAGCGACACCTGCGGGCTACAGCACTGTATAACAACTAGGCGGCAGTAATGAGCTCTCCAGGAAAGAAACCATTGCCCTCATTATGGTTTATATCCCTATAACTGCTATTCAAATGTGACATAATGTTACTCGGGAAATGTTTTTTTTCTCACAAATGTATCCCTCAAAGATCACATACTCAGCATATTGCGAGTAGGCCCCTTATCAGGACACATTAAAGGAAAGGATCAGTTAAAAACTCTCTTTATTTCTCTCCTTTGGGCTCTCATACGTGAAATTCCTTTAAAACCTATAAAGGTTATGAAATTGTGAAGTAATTGTTTTGGGAGAGGTCCTAATACACACTGTTTTGGCAATTGCTCTTTTTCCTCTTTTCTTACTCATAGTCCCCCCTGAAACTCATAAAGTGCATTGTTAAGTGAAATATTCTTACCATTAACCTTACCATTAGGTTAATTGTCAGGATAATGAATGAGGAATCCATTTGATGTACTGATGTATCTATATGTTTATATATATATTAAACTGCTTTTCAAAATAAATGAGTTATTTCAAAGTCAAACAATTTATTTTGACAATACTGATTTTCAATGCTGGGGAAGATGTACAGAGAGACTGGTGAGAGGTTACTTACACAGCACTCCTTTAGTGCATCAATACATTTATAGGAATTATCTCATTATTTTGAAACAACCTGTGGTCTGTCTTATGAATGATATTCTTTTGTGTGAAGTGTTTTGCTGATATCTGACCTGTCAGCATCACCAGAATTAGTTCATTATCTCAAATATTCATCCAAAACAAGATGTCAATTTCAATTTTACACAGTACAAGTTCAAACCATGCCACTACTTCTACTACAATACATTCTACCTAATAATGCCCATACGTTTACTGAAATAGTGATAAAGAAGCTGCACAGGTTACAGGCCAAAAACGAAACAGAGCCGTGACACAGTTTTGACACATTTTGACCAGCATTGAACATGGTAACTTGTATTACATTTGCATATGCATTCAGACAGATTTTGGAATAATGTACTGATTTGTGCATGCAAATATTAGTGTGCTGCACTATGTGTGCATTTAATCACAAACCCTGAATGATTAGCACTACATGCTCAATTGGGAAATGAGAGGCTGCATTGTAGAGTAACTCTCAGTATGGTGGCTGAAATTCATTCACCACTGAGTGACCTTCATTGATGCCACTGGCACAGATTGACCAGGGCTGCCTGGTTTATATATAACAGTGTGTTGGCCTGGCCTTTGATTTGACAGGGCAGCGTAGGTCACAAGAGGTTAAATCAATTCTCTAAGTATCACTTAATTGACTATTAATAGTTTCAATAGTCTGTAAATGTATATAGAACAGTATGACATTATTGTGATTTTTATTGTAATTACTGAAATATTTTAGGTTTGCTTTGAATTCAATTTAAGATTTAAGACACAGAACACAGTTTAACCTGTTACATGATGATACTTGGCCAAACTTGAAAGTCTGATGCAAAATCAATGAAATGGTCTAATATTATATCACATTTATTATTATTTAGTTCACATTATTATGTAACAACATTTCTATCAAACTCAATTAAGTCTATT